>JASGAT010373122.1:0-10436 GCA_030220025.1 Chelon auratus
AAGGAATATTCTCTCTGATCATTGTTGTTGTGTCTGTTTCACAGAGGTAGTTCCCCCTCCTCCACTGGTTATCAATGTGGACCCAAGCATTCTTTGCACCAGCTCTACCATTCAGCAGTCCGCCTTCAAGATTATAGGCCAGTGTAGACAAAATGTTGACGATGCCAAGAGACACCTCAAGAATCTGTATCAAACACAATGCTCCACACAGACTTTCAAAAAGGAGGAGCTTGCAGGTCTCACTCAGGACGAAGTGAATGATCTAAAGCAGCTGGTGGAGGTCCTTGGTGTGTACATAGAGAAGGAGCAGTCTGGCCAGGGCTGCTGGAAGGTGAGCGGGTTGAAAGATGGCGTCAACCAGGTGATGCAGATGATTCACAAATCTGGGATGAAAAAGTGAAAACGTTCTGTGTGAATTCAGGACAGGTGAATTTGTATATGACCAGTTGTAATGAGTAAGTATGTTAAGATCCGGACCCACCAAATAGACACTAAAGAACTACTGGCAACAAATGGTGACTGCGAAATTGCAGTCTTGCAATTACTTGAACATGCGGCAAAGACTACAACCAAAACTTGCCTCCACATACTGCATGTTTTAAGCCAATGAGAAAGAAATAATTCTTAATACCAGCAGGTGGCAGTAGTCTTAATCTGTACCATCACTGTTTCCACTTTTTGGGGTGGTGTGGTGGTTATCGAAACATTCTTGCCTCGCAGCAAGAAGGTTCTGGGTTTGTATCCATGCTCTCCCTGTGTCTGCGTGGGTTCTCTCTGGGTACTCCAGCTTCCCCCCACTGTCCAGAGACATGCTGGTTAGGCTAATTGGTGATTCTAAATTGGCCAGAGGATAAATGTTTACAGAAAATGAGTGAATGAATGTTTCCTCTTTTTTTTTTTTTACTAAAACTTATATAAAAGTTGCTTGTTTACATGAACGATAATCTCTCAAAAGTGGGGCTACATACTACTAAAATGAATGTTTAAGATAGTTTATAAGACATTACCATTGTCTTTCAAATGATATTGTTAGCAGTATGACGGTAGTAGAAATAATGTTGGTAATAGATTTAAAAACTCATGAAATCACGACTGGACTACTACTGAGAGTGACAAATTGTAATTTCAACTGTACTTCAATAAAAGACAACTCAGATGTGACCAAAACGTTCTTTCTGCCTTCTTACACATGAAAAAAATGGTAACATTATTTGTGGATTTATTTATTTTTTGGTTTGAAATTGAGTCTTGTTCATGAAATTGGTATCACCATCCCTGTCCAATGTTTAGCCCTTTAAAGAACTATGTTTGCAAGGCCTCCATGTTGGATATAATTCAGTGAACATGAGTGTTTCTATGACAAACATTCAGTCATCTAATGTGACTGCAAATGTCCTGTGAGCTTCAAGTATCCCTGTCGTTCCTCCACTATTTTCACTCCGTACCATTAAATGGCATTTTATCTGGGCTTTAATCTTGTCTTTATTAGCATCAAACAAATACTATCTATCTATCTATCTATACATACATGCATTAACTATTGACAATTTGGAACTGTCACCATCAATACCATTAGCCAAACATACACTTTAGCTAAATCTATGGAGCTAACTAAAACCCACAGAGTTAGCTAAACCAACAGAGCGTTCATAATTTAATCCCATGGAGTTAGTTAAACACCTACGGAGTTAGCTATCACAATTGAGTTAAACCTACAGTACACTTTAAACCTACTGAGTTGGGTAAATCTACACTTTAGCATGGCCTACATTTTGTAAGATGAATGACAATAAACATCTGCGATAATCTCATGTGCATCCAAGGATCCCCCTATTCAACCCAGGTGACTCCCAGTGGTCTTGTAATAGGCTCAGAGGTTTCTCCACTATTTTATCACTACAGGTTTTGCTACTGCTCAGACAGACACTGATGTCCGATTTTGTTCACAGTTCATGTTGAACTAAGCTCAATGAGCTACTTCAGGATTTTAATGAAATCTATGAAAAAAATACATGAATACCACATAAAACACTTTTGAAACAAGTTTTAAAATTGTATTTCGTATTAACAAGCTGCATTTGTAGAAGTTGTAGCCTCAGTAGGACATCTAGTGGAATGAAGTTGTAAGACTGCGTGATGTCCCTTTTAGTTTCTTCAAATACCTAATTGTTACTCTATGGTGTACCACTGGTGAAACATCCTTAGCAGTGTTATCAAGTGACCATGGAGGCTGCATAGCAAAGCAATTAGGTAAAAGCCATATTCAAATCTAATGACACCTTATGAAGAGAAACGGGGTAGGCGTTCCCCAAGAGTCATTGCGGAAATGAAAGTGAAAGAAAGATAAAGCTCTGAAGCTCAAACTGTTCATTCTCTTCAGAATAACACTCGCACAGTGGGCAAAACATCAGACCACACCAGAGAATGGGAGACACTGTCCAACAAAAGACGCTCCGGGGAACATGCGGAAATGCGGAAGAGACTGGAAACATGTAATACCAGTTTCAACAAAAAAAGGTAACAAATCACACAAAATTAAAATCGGGTCTGTAAAGCCTTACTTGTTATTGTGTAATGTTGTTTATCTTTGTTTACCGTGTTCACCGTTTTAGTTGAGTATTAGCAAAACTAAGCTAACTAACAATCAGCTCCAAAAACAACACACAGATGGAATTTCTTTTCTTTCTCTCTTTTTTTTTTTTTTTTTAACCAGGTGGTGGTGCTAGAGTAAAGGTAAGAAAACCCATGCCAGGCACGTAGCATTACTAATAAAACAAAATGCTTTGCAGTTTCGGTCTAGATAAGCCACTGTACTTTGTTCTTTGCAGAAAAGGAAGTGGTTTGGCAGAGGGTTCTTTACAGAATTTCTTCTCAGCATTGTAAGAAGCTTAAACACACTATGTGTACAACCAGTTCACTTCACAAGTTTAAATCCCCAGATCAGCCACACACCAGTCAATCATTGGTGAGCTAACAAAGTTATATTGGCATATATTTAAAATAAAAGTAAAATGTTCCTAAATATTAACATAGAGATGGGCCTGATTAGATTTCATTTTTTGATTTGTTTTTTTTATTAAATTTCCAGAAGGAATGCGTTGTTTTGGAGAAGCAGTTCAAACTGGTAGAAGAAGAGTTTAGTCAAGTGATGCGCACCCTTTGCCCAGAGGTTCAAATCATGGGATGGAAAACAAATAAACTTGTCTTGAGAGGCCCTGACAAGGAGGTGCAGTCAGGAGCTGTAAAATTGGATGAACTGATTAAAAGAATGGTAGAAAAGAGAGTTGTGCTCCCTGAGGATTTACTAGCATTCATTAGATCTAGTGGTGCCTTCTCCAAGTATCAGACTGACTTCCAGAGCTTCAGAAATCCTGTTTCCCTAGAGGTGGGATCACACCTGCTTCTGTCCAGTTTGTCATCTGATGCCTTGGATGAGGCTCTGGCAGCAGTGTTGAGAGGTTTGAGTGTGGAGATTGTGAAGCTGCTCGGTGCTGCAGCTGTATCTCCAGACCTGGACAGAGTTAAAGAGATCCTCAACAAAGCTAAGAACGAGGAAAACCGTGGCGAGATTAGAGTGGACGTGAGCTTCATCTCAGGAACCTCAGTGACCAAGGTTCGACTGGTGGGCTATAGTGAAAATGTGAACAAGCTCAAAAAGGTTCTTCATGACTACCAGTTCAATCAGATTCAGACTCAAGAAGTTCTGATCTTACCGCATCCTGAAATGGCAGACTGTTTTGATAAGATCTTAGACCTGACTGACATGAAACAGACCAAAGTGACATTAAGAGCCTCACATTCTCCACATCCTTGTGTGCTTGTATCTGGTCCCCGATGTCATGTTCAGCAGGCCAAGCAGGGCCTAACTTCAAGACTAGCCAATCTGACATCAGACACACTGATTCTAGATGGAGGCCAAGCTCTGCACTATTTCCAGACAGAGGGTGAATTGACTAAAAAGCAGGTGGAGAAGTCAAATCACGTCCTTATCAGGGAAAAGAAAGGCGTGAACTCCTCAAAATCACAATACTCCCACAGCCAAAGAGTTCTCAAGCCTTCACTCTCCAGATGGTTCAGCAAGACTCTTCAGAAAAACAACAAAATAAACCTGAAGATTGGGCTTGGAAGTTTAGTGGATGAGCAGGTTAGACTACTTCTGTTCTCGTCATTACCATTCTACGTGTGATTTATCAGAAGACCAGTTTTAATATACTTTAATAATTTCCACAGGTGGATGTGTTGGTGGTGCCCATGCTCAATAGGATTTTAACTTCCACTAAAATTGGGAAATGTCTACTGAGTAAAGCAGGAAATGCAATGAGTAGGAACTTTGAACTGATGGCAGCGAACTGTACTCTCGGCCACGGTGATGTTCTGCAGGTCGATGCGCCCCCGTCTCTCGACTGCTCCAAGGTTTTCTTCATTGAGTGTCTACCATGGGATGGAATCGGAGGACGGAGTGTGCAGGTAAAGTTAAATGTGAATATGTCGGAGAGAAAGAAAGCAAAGGGCAGGGCAAAGGAGGCAATAGCCTACAGCCTGTAGTTTAACATAACATTTCATAATGAGTTGTTTTATCTTCCGAGGTTTAACTCAACAAATATCTTCAGATCCAGAAGACCCTTGTAAACATTACCTAATATTTGAGCTATTAAAGCCATGAAGCTTGTCTCACTTGTGTTTTACAGGCTCTTGGCAATGGACTCAAGAAGTGCTTGGACCTCTGTCTACAGCAAGGCTGGTCTTCTGTGGCCCTGCCAGTCATTGGACCTGACATGGCTTTAAAATACCCACTTGGAAATGCTTCCCAAGTGTTGGTCGACAAGATTTGCCAGATTGGGTCTTCAGCTTCCTCCGGGTCTCTCTCCACTATTCATATTGTTATTAAACCAGATCCTGGCGCTGAGGAGGTGAGACATCTAATCTAATACTTTCATCTAATAACTTAACAACAGATAATAGTTTGAACCATTCCTTTGTATGATGCATGTATGAGATAGCTGACTCCAGCCATTTTTATTTGCAGTGCTACCATGACGTCTATAGACACCTCAACGTGAACATGAACCAAGGAGGCCAAGGTATACCAGACAGTAACTCTTCTGAGCACAAAGCAGTGTATAAGTATGCATCTCCTTTACTTAAATATTGACATATTTGGCTAAATATTCCAACAAGAGAAACCAAGATGAATTCAGAAAGGTAGGAAAAACAGGGCTGATGGGATACAACAAGAAGTAACAAGCTACAAGACAGATTTCACAATTAAACAGGAACATTTTGTTGGTCAAGTTTACTTAAGAAAATTATTTAGCGCTAGTTTACTTCATACTAAACTGGAAAGCATGTGTAATTAATTGGAAAAGGAATGACTTAATTGAAGTGATGGGATCTGAAGCAACAGGACATTTAAAACTGTGACACTCAATTTCCTTTCTATCAATAGTTGATGATGTACATATTCCTCTTAGCTATCTTCAGGTCCCTTACCAGTGATCTCGATGACTTCACCGTGACAGTGAGAGGCGGGGTTAAGCTACAGGTGGTATTTGGCAACATCACTAATGAGACTACAGACGCTGTGGTGAACACGACCGATTTCACAAACTTTAAAGGTAGGCCTGAGGTGTTCATGAGTCCATCAGGTAGATAGAGGCGGGTGAAAGGATTTTTGCAATATGTGCCAAGTGATTAAATGTGTCTGTATAGTATTTAGCAATTACCTTTATTCTACAGATGGCGTGTGCAAAGACATCTTATCCAAGGCTGGACCACAAGTGGAACAGATTCTGAAAATGGGTGAGAAAAAGGAAAAGTTACACACTCCAAAATGGCACACACTGATCAGCTTCTTACACCTGTGTCTTTTTTTTGTGTAGCTAAAGTGAATCAGGGAGCTGTTTTCAAAACCCCACCTGGATCATTCCCTTGTAAAGCCATTTTACATGTGTGTGGAGAAAGGAATACAGGCATCATTGAACTGTTGGTGTACAACATCATTCAACGCTGTGAGACTTCTGGATACAAGTCTGTGGCCATCCCTGCCATCTGTGCTGGTAAATATTGCATATGACAATCTTGAAACATCATGCTATTTATTTATGCAATTTTGGTTGTTGGATCACAAACCCATTCAATTGGAGTAAAAAACAAGGAAATGAAATAACATTTAAATGAGAATTGCCTTATCTTTCACAGAAGAACAGAATGAATGTGGTTTTGAATGTGGGAATTTAGAGGGACTAGACTCTCTTGTACAATGGATGTGTAACCCTAACCCCTAACACTATCCACTGTTTTAGTTTTAGATTTGAACTGAAGTATTAAAGAATGTTATTTGTCCAGGTGTTGGTGGACTTGACCCTGGTCTTGTGGCACATGCCATCCTCCATGGGATTAAGACTTCCATGTCATCCAGGCCCCCTCTTTGTCTTACCAGCATTCGTCTTGTAATGATTAAGATCAATGTTTTTTTGGCTTTCAAAAGCCAAGCAATGCAGATGTTTGCACCTGCAGAAATCAACAAAGGTAACTTGTTTAATCCTAAAATCAAGGTCCTCCTTTGAGTTTTACTCTTTCTGTTTGTGTTTTCATTGTCTATGATTGTTTGACTCACTTTGCAGTGTCAGATCCTCAGTTACCACTTGAGAAACAACAGCCTTCAGTGTCTACTAAGACAGGTCTGAACATCCTCCTTACTAGTTCCACTAGTAAGCGGTCTGCCTTCCTGGTCCTGGGTCTTTGCAGAGAGAAAGTTGATGATGCCATGACAAAGCTGAAGGATCTGTATCAGTCTCAATGCTCCACAAAAACCTTCACGAAGGAGGACTTGGCAGACCTCACCCAGAGTGACATGGAGCAGCTGAGGCAGCTGGTGGAGACTCAGGGTTTGTATGTGCAGGTGGGCCAGCCTGGCCAGGGAGACTTGATGGTGAGTGGGTTAAAAGATGGGGTGATGCTGATGCTTCAGACCATAACTGCCCTTAGAAGAGAAGTGAGAATCAGGAAGGAAGAGGAGGATTTGTACACTTGTGTGTCTTGGTGCATCCTGGGAAGTCATCACAGCTGGAAAAGACTCCCCAAAACAGCCAATCACAACTTGGAAAATGGTAATGTAACAAAAGGCATAGTGGATGCTGAAGGAATCTCATGGAGTGTGGACCTACAGAAGATGGAGGCCAAAAGCCTACTGACTAGACAGACAGCAAAGCTGAAACGACTTGAGAATCAGCCAGGTGAGACTTCTTGACAAGCTGGGGAGTTTTAAGTAAAACATTCTTTTGTCAGGGCACTGCAAGTGAATTGAGTGACTTAATTGGAATTTAGCATGAGCTAAAGCCCCCTGATTCTCTTGCAGTAATGCTACAACGAATGGTACCTTTAAACATTTTCTAAAACTAAGGAAGTAATTTACTTCAAGGTATCAAATAAACACAAAATACTGTTAATTAAAGACACCTCTACATGCACACATGCACATTAAACACAGCACTCCACACTGGGATGACCCAATAATGGACCAGTTGATTGTTTAATTATTTAACCTGTTTGAAAGTAGGTCATTCAATTAAGTGATTATCTGGGTAACATAGTTTTCCATTTCCATTTAAAATGTATTTTGATAAAAACACAATTTCAAAACTAGACATATTGTTTAATAATACATGAAAATCAAATGTGTCTAGTAAAGTTCATAAGTTGTGTGAAAGGTACCAAGCGTCTGAACTGTTTTCACCTATAAATAATGTGCAGTACATAAAGATCTACTGCAGCATCTGGTACTTTTTTCAGATTTCCTTGTTCCACTGTACTGGGACAATATGGCTCCTGGTGAAAAGCTGAGAGTAGTTCCACTGCAGCCTTCCTCTCCAGACTACAGTGAAATATCCAAGACCTTCAAACAAAGCGTCGCCAAGACTATAGTGAAGGTGGGTGGCTTTCACCACAAAACGGTATTGTTAAGCTAAGCAAACTGAAGACTGGCTTGATATCCACACAAAAAGTAATATGTGAGAGTTCTGTGCAAGAATATGTGAAGATTTCAAAAGCACCCTCCACCTTGTATTTGTACCGTCCTATTTCTCAAATATCTGGCATCATTTTCATATGCATGTAACATTCAGAATTGCACAGGTTTTAATTTATACTGGTGGAATCTAAGAGCAGGTAAAAAGTGAGGACTAAGCAAACTGCATATGTAGTAGATATTGTTTATATTGTTTGCTATTGTACAGTATATAAGATGTATTCAGCATTTTGGTCTTTTTTAATAGATTGAGCGCTTGCAGAATATCCGTCTGCGACAAATGTATGAAGTGCAGAAAAAGCACATGGAAGTACATGGAAGAGGAGCAGGAGAAAAGCGTCTGTTCCACGGGACGAGCCGGGACAACTGTGACTCCATCATAAATAATGGATTCAACAGGAGTTTTTCTGGGAAAAATGGTAAGAACCCTTTGTTCCAGTCAAGTTCAATCCATGAGATTCCTTGATTTTAATAAAGCTTTTTAGGAACTAGTACTCAAGCAATTGAGGTATTGACCTAAAAGACTGCAGTAACTGATTTAGAGGCTTGTTTTAGGACTTTCGGGGGACAATGATATGTGTGGTCATTACTATTGTGTTGCTCTCTACCATCAAGACAAGAAAACTTGCAATGCTTTGAAAAGAGATATGCTAATCCTTCAACGTCCCATTTTCTTGTCTTCTAAGCAACTGCATATGGTCATGGAACCTACTTTGCTGTAAACGCCAGCTACTCAGCCAGTCCCACCTACGCCACGCCAGCCGCGGATGGAACTCAGATCATGTTTGTGGCCCAAGTTCTGACTGGCACCTACACCAAGGGCAGCAGCAACATGAAGGTGCCTCCACCTCGTAACGTCCATCAGCCCCATGATCTTTATGACAGTGTGGTGGACCGAACAGATAACCCAAGCATTTATGTCATCTTCAGTGATGTCCAAGCTTACCCTGACTATCTGATCACCTTCCATTAGTTCTTTCCTGCTATAGACTTCTTCTTATCTGACTCACATACATGAACATGCATTATGTCTTACTGAACGGCCAAACAGTCATTCACTGGGGAAAACACTGTTAGGAGAAGAGACAACTAATTCACCATTCAACGGCAGCACATTATAAATGATGTATATAAATAACTGAAAAGTGTCTGTCCATTATGTGACAACAAGAACAAGTTCCCAGCTCAGTCTGTCTGCTGTCAAACAAGTGCTGACATACACTTCCAGCTGGCTGAGACAAATATAGCCGAGGGGAATCTGATCCACGTGGGTGGGGCAGCTTCAAATGTGCATGACTTGTAATAACTGGAGCACAGAGAAGTGGCAACATGCCCGGAAGCTTGAGGCTCACACCACTGTCGAGCATTCATGTGGACTAGTTAGATTAGACAGTAATCGTCACTAGTCAAATGGTAAAAATACTTCCAAATAGTGTTCATCATTCACTTTAATTAAGTTGGATTAGCCAGTTTAGAGTAGAATCTGGTCTGAAGAGATAAAGTATTCTCTTAAAAAATATTTTTTTATATATTTTATTATTGTTTAAGAGGATGGCCTTAATGCAGTTTCAGATGAACTGTAAAAATGAGCTTGTGAGATTAAGATATGTTTGTTTGTCTGCAGTTGAAACTGTGTAAGAATATGTTTGCACATTATGGAAAATCATCAAATTTTATAACTGAAGAAAATAAAAAAAGTATTTCAAATGAAAATGAAAGAGGATCATTTTCTTCAACAATAAAACTTGAAAATGTCGAGGTTGTTGTGGAGGTCATTGCTTTATGACCAATAAAAGCTTGAATAAAATGAGGTCAACGAGGAAAGGGTTGTCCAAGACAGTTATCACCACTGACTCATGACTGACTCATGTACGCACGCCTCTAGCCGACACATGGTCATTAAATTATGCAGTTGTCAGTCCTTTGCCTTTATGACTATTGGAAAATAAGTTATTAAACAGAGAGACAAATAGCTACATGTAATGTCAAAGGAGTAGCTCACAGTGAAGCACACACTGAGAACTGTCAGCCAACAGCTGTTTTTATCTTATTGTTTGGCAAATTTGTTCAACTACTTTCACAAAAAAAATCTTGGATACATCCATGTTGCCAGCACAGCACCAAACAGTGCATTTATTTTGTTTTTGTGAAGAATACCTGGAATATCAGGCAACTAGGAAGACAACTCATAAACTACATTTGCATTCTATCATAAATGGATCAGCCAGAATATGACCAGTTTTATGACCATCTTCCTAATATTGTGTAGGTCTCCCTTGTGTCTCCAAAACAGTTGTGTCTCATCGGAGAATGGACATGGTCCTTCTGAGGGTGTCCTGTGGTGTCTGGCAACAGAATGTTGTTAGTGGGGGCCTTTGGGTCCTATGGGTTGAGGGGAGGGGCCTCTGTG
>JASGAT010373124.1:0-15165 GCA_030220025.1 Chelon auratus
ACCTTAGAGCTCTGAATGAACTTACAGAGTGTTTACAGTCAATAAAGCCACTGACCTTTTAGGTTATGATAGAGCTTTAATAAAAAGGAGTATTTTTGTACTGCATCTGCCAAGTTAAGATTTCTAATTTTTGTGTGTGTGTGTGTGTGTCCCATCACAACTGTGGGTGTTCAGAGTGTTACAGTGAAGCCAGTGACCATGAAGAAGCTGAAACAACTGAGATCCCCCCACCTCCATACTCTGAACAGACCCTGCGGGACTCTGTGGATGCGTCCGGTCCACCTGGTAGTACACATCAGGTCAGTAATGTTTCAGTAATGTTCCTTCCCATTTCCTGATTAATAATAGCATTGTGTTTACAATCCTGAGCCACTGTTTTATTGTCAAACCCACAAAAAATGTATTTATCGTGGTTGTAATAATAATTATTAATGGGAAATGATATAACTGTGGTATATTTGGCTTTCAGGGTACCCTACCTCCACCTTACTCCTCAGCAGTACCCAGCGAAGCCAACGGTTCACTCTCCTCGCCCGTCAGCACGATGACATCGCAGAGCTCCGCCTCCTCCCTCACCAAGCAACGCCAGTCCTGGATGGACCTGGTTTCCCAAGCGCCTCACGCCGCTGGGGAAACAGCGGTAGTGTGCTCAGTCCAGGTCCACTCGCATCAACTTCCTCCGGAGGAGACGGTGTCGGAGAGCTCGGTTCCCTCGGAAACGGTGTCGATTGAGGAAAGCTCTGCAGCGGAGGGGGAAGAACACCGGGATGTTTTACCTGCTCAAGAAGAAGGTGAATCTTAGGTTTTTTGTTTGTTTTTTGTTTCATCATTAAACCACTGGAATTTTTTTTTTCGTCAACTCTCTCATCAGTGGTGTATAATTTCCAAATGTCAAGAAACATGTTACCAGGAAACATGTTACCAGAAAACATTTCCTGTTTCTCACAGCTTTGAGTTGAATTAGTTGTCAAAGGAAGTTCTGTTTTTGTTTTTTCTAATTTAATAATGTATTTTTAACACTCTAATACTGAGCCGTGTCTCACTTTATTTATTTACGTATAAGGTGGAAGATAATGTTTATCTTTATTGATTCTCCGTAAGGGAAATTTCCATACATTTTTCTGTTTTTCATCCCCTGAGAGCAGGAAGTTCCTCAGTATAACCTTTGTGTTGCGTAAGCTGGCGATACAGTTTGTATTCTTATTTTGATGCAGGGAAGAGCTCAGATGAGATGGAGAAGCTGTATATTCATCTTAAAGAGGCCAGCCTGTCGCCACTAGGAGATCGTAAACCATCCACCAAAAGGGAATTCAGAGCCTCTTTCATAAAACGCTGTAAAAATCAAACTGTCAATGATAAACTGCACCATATCAGGACACTCAACAGCACATTAAAGGTACACGATCTGTCTGCTTACTATAAACATCTGTACATGAATTTAAAAAATTGTATGAATAGAAACAGAATGTAGTTGAATGCAGAGAATTATGACGTTACTGAATTTTCCTTTTTGCTGTCTTTCTTCTTCTGGTACAGTCTAAAGAGGCAGACTTGCAGACCATAGATCAGGTGCTGTCGGACCCAGAGCTTACCTCAGACAAGTTCAAAAAGTGGAAGGAGGCCAACGCGCCCTTGGTTCAGGAGATCTGTGTCAAATCGGACCAGCAGGTGGCGTCAGAGGCCACAAAGGCTGCAGCATCAGTCACTGCTGCCCCCGTGGTGGAGACCAGTTTATGAAGACTCCTTATGACTCTTTTTGAACTCGGAGGACATTACAGTCGCGTACTTTGGATTCAGACACTCTGCTGGGATCAATGAAGAGTTTTTAAGTGTAGAGGGAGACGTTAAACGATAAACAACTCACATTGGAATGTGAAATGTGTCTTAGTATTACTTTTACTGTTTAATTTGTAGGATTAGCAAATTTTACAGCTGATTATTTTGATGTTGTAACTCTGTGAACTTGTTCATAAACTGTTTTAATATTTGGAATGATGGAGTATGTTGAAATAATGGATCCATCGTTCTATTGGAAACACTTGTTTTTAACGGTCGTTTCATCAACTTCAAGTTTTCATCTGTAGGGAACAAATTTTTTGTACAGTTTTTAAATGGTTTGCAGTCAATTATTGGTGCCATGCACCGTCGCTGCCTGTTACACATGTTTTACTGCAACTGTTGTGGATGATCTGTTTGCTTTGTTGGCCGCAGAAATAATGATGATCTTATTAGGAAAACTTTTCTAGACTGAACACTTGGGGCTACAACAGATTAAATGTTGCCAACAAATCATGACAGAAGTGTCAAATAATTGTTGCTGCATGCAATTTAAAGCCAAGATATGTGCTAGCCCAATTTTCTAGTAGAGAAGACTAATTGTCTGTTCTTCTAAACCAAAACAGACTCTTTAAAAGACTGAAGAATACTAACCTAATTGTAAAAAACCTTTGACTACAAACCATGACAGTATGACACAGTTTAATTTATATTTTTCTCTACATGTGATAAAGACTCTTCTTACTAACTGATATCAGCTGTATATACGGCACATTGAACTTGAGGCGGGATGTTGCAGTGTTCATTTGCATTTAAATGCAGAATGCATGGATCATTCTCAGGAAAACTCCCCAGGACCATACAGACAAGTCCAGTAGACCAAGCAGACACTGTATTAATTACAGATAAATGGATAATGACGTCTGGCATTATGTGACAGTACAACACAGAAGGATGCTTTTTTTGTCAAGTTTCATCTATTTTGTTAAATATTAACTTGTAAATATTTGTATATGGATTTGTGATGTTAATTCTTTGTTTCTCCGTTCTGAAAGTTATTGTTCTTGTTTGTATACAGGGAAATAAACTACTGTCACTAAAGTGAACATTTCCCACATGTGCATTTTTCTTTACATTTTATTGGTTTTCATTTTACCGGTGTAGGGCAAGGTTCAATGGATGAGCAGGAGAAAATGTTAAACGTGTGTATATACTGACACCTGCTGGCAGATATAGGACGGTGCCTTTGTATGATTTACACCAGCGTTGGGACTTACTGTGGTACAGTATACCATGTGTAAGCCTATAAAAAAATTCTGTAAGAACTAAGAAATGATACAAGTATTAACCTGGTCATTGACTCTTCCTTAGGCTGGCTACTGTGGCCACGTGGTTGTGTTACCCCTGCCATCAGCCACTTGCTGATCACAGCATAACTTAAAAATAACGCACCACAGGATAATTTTAATGATGGTAGACCACATAAATGAAAACAACAGTCCAGTTTAGCAGCACCACAACTGTACCTAATAATCTGAGCTCAGAGTTAATATTTTTACTGGACGTCTGTTTGTTTTTCTACATTGCTGATTCTAAATTGGCCGTAGGTGTGCATGTGAGTGTGAATGGCTGTCTGTCTCTCTGTGTTGGCCCTGCGATAGACTGGTGACCTGTCCAGGTCGTACCCCCGCCTATCGCCCGATGACAGCTGGGATAGGCTCCAGCAGACCCTTCACAGGAATAAACGGGTAGAGAAGATGAATGAATGAATGAATGTCTAATTTATAAATACCTATATAGGTCACTTGAAGGCAAGGCAAACTTGTCTCTACAGATGTGATCTTATAGCAAAATTTTATAGTTAAACATGAAGTATTTTTTATAACATTTTCTACAAATCTTTGCAAAAAAGTAAAAGTTTGAGCCTGATTTATTTGCAGGTGAACAACCAAGTCACCTCAACCTGTGTAGTTTACCTACCCATAGTTGTCTCCATGCCATTATACTACTATGCTGTATTTCTGCTAATTACAATGTTGTTTCTCCTTGCCCCAATGACTTTACATTAATATTCTATATTTCCATCATTCACTATGTCAGGAATATTTTTTTTTCAGGCAGAGCTACAAACAGTAAGTGGCAATATTGCTGAAATCTTTATTTTTATTGCTTTGATGCCATGTCATTATTGTGTTTTCTTGCTGCTGAGTCTTTCTGCCTGTTTTTCTGTTATTCTTTGTATTATCTACCCACGGTTAGTACCTCCATATCCATGTACTGTATTTCTACCCATCGTATTATTGTCTTTGACAATGAGGGAATCGCAAACACTGGAGCTCGGATGGTTTCAGAAGGGGTCTCTGATAGGGTGGAAAGTCCCTCATGCTGAAACTTGGGGAAACCTCAGCAGACTCAGCAGTTTGTGTTGTCGTTCCAGTTTAATTTTCATAATTTTATTACACATGTAATGCAGGTTTAAGCCCAGGTGTATGTATAATTTTATTTGTCTCCTCCCTGGTCCTCTGTCTCACCTCCCTCTTTTTAATTCTCTCTACAGGGCTGGCCTCAAGCAGACGGGTCTCTGTGTTTAGGGCTTTTGGCTACATCTGGTGGAAATGCAGCAGCACTGTGTTTGTATCTCTACTTTTACAAGCCTTCCAGGGCCTGCTTCTGAGACACATTCCCACAGCATGATGCTGTCACCACCATGCTTCACAGTGAGGATGGTAAAGTTTATGGTGATGTGCAGTGTTTAATGTGCAGTATGTGTAGTCTGATGGCTCATCAGACCAAATAATCTTTTTCCAATGGCTTTGGATTCTCCAACATGCCTTTGGACTGACTTTAAATTTAACAAGTCTCCCATAAAGCATTGACTTGTGAAGGGACGGTGCAACAGTTGTATGCATTTTTAGCGCCTTTTTAGCGCCTTTAGTCTTTAGTGCCTATGTTGATGAAGCATTTAACTCCATAAGAATATCTAAGGTGTGTCTTTAGCCACGTGTATCCTAACATGGTCACACACTTTGTGAGGATGGCCTGCTCTAAGAAAAATTACATGTGCCATGTTCCTTCCATTTCTTAATGATGCATTTAACTGAACTCCAGGGTATGTTCATTCTTTTTTGCATCCATTCAATAACTTGTACTTTTCAGTAACCTTTTCTTTGAGTTGATTGAAATGTTCCTTTGTTTTCATAGTACACTTTAAAAGGGAATGAAAATGTTTGCAATCACTTATTTTACATTACATATTTTGAATTTATTGACATTACAGAAGTGCTCTCCACCATTCTGGCTGTGACCATAGTGTTTTTGCTGAGGTTGCTCATGGCTCCCCCTGTCCTTTTCCTCTCTTTTGATGGCACATCTGGCAGGCTTTTGTTCAGAAGAGTCCTCAGCAATCTGTGAGCTAGTTAATTCTGCATTACAAAGTCCAGTTAACTATCCACATCTTAGAGAAAAATGTTAATACCCCCACTCATTAATTTTGGTCTGACTGTGACAGGCATTTGTTGTTGGAGTAGTTAAGTTGTATGACACTGGTTTGACATGAACGTCATCATGTGTAACTGCAGCTCTACTCAACAAGGGGGACTCATTTTGAACCATGTTGTAAAACTAAAACTATTCCACATAACACATGGGGTTTATGGATGTGTGCAGACAACAATGCTATCCACCATACCTGCATAAGATGAGATGCACACTGATCTGCCGTTGGTTAAATTGAAGGTGACACAAACCATTAGAATAAGATAAAGATATGCATATACGTGCACATGTGCAAGGAAATTGTTAATATATAGAACACAATAAATATGATAATACACAGTATTACATTGTGGTAAAATGAACAGAGGCTGTTCTAAAGCCTAAAACACAACCCTGTGTATAAACTGTGGCTCCATGTGTGAGGGGATTATTACCTGAACCAGGCTTAATAAGGCTTGAGACATTTGTTGTAAAGTGTGCACTTTGAATGTTTAATTTAAGTTTTTATTATGAACTTGTTTCACACAAACATTACAGGCTATTTTTCCCAACATGTGACTGTTTTTTTTTATGAAGAAAAATAAAGTAGCCTACCGTAAAATAAATTAAAGGAGGAAGAAGTACAGTTGAATACAAAAAAATGGTTAATAGGGAGGGGAGAAATTAAGACGTAGGGTAAGTGCTTTAAACCCCCAAGACCACTCAAGCAGTTGATTTGCAGCAACTTAAAACTGCTATTCTTACTACCTACCCAGTGTGACCGTTGACTCTATATAATAATAAAGAAGTGTGACCTGTTGGGGTGACCACTGTCTACCTCTGTCTAAACTTGTAGTGCCTCAAAGCTGACGCTAGGAGGCGCCGGTTTCTCTGCGTATTCCCCATTGAGGTTATGCGCCATATTGGCAGTCTCCTCCATCTCACCAAACGTCGGGCATGCATGTCTGTAACCGGTTATTGAGGAGACCTCTGTAAATACTTACAGGTCGCTGCGAGCCGAAATACAACACTATGGAGGCCGTCAAAGCCTTTAACAATGAGGTTTGTTCACAACCCTTGCAAATTGCTATATACCGAGAATATGTTGCCTAATTCAGTTAGTTGGCTAACGTTAGCATCGCTAGCATCAAGTAACAGAAAAGAAGAGGAGGGTAGCCTCACACAAGGCCGCTGTTTGTACACGGCAATGTAGCGATAACGTAACGATAGGCGGTCTCTAAATTACTATCGGGAGTATAGCTTCAAAGAAATTGTGTTTCTTAACATACGCCGTGTTACGTTCAAAGTATATGAAAACATATTTTTTACCGACTGGTGCTAACGGTAACTAGTTAGCTTCCAAGTTAGCTTAACCGCCCGAGTTGCGTGATAACTTGGTTAAGCTAACTCACTGGTATGAACGTGGCTAAGATACCGTGCTGTTACTTAGCCAAAACAATAATACCACATGAATCAAATTTTAGTCAGCTGCTTGGTGCATAGCATATAATCAAGCATAATAATGTTGCTAGCTTGACCGTTAGCTACCAGAAGGCTCCAAGCTATTAGCTCAACGATCATTTGTCTGCATCAATACCAAAGTGTGTCTGTGCTTTTCCACTGTCGATGTAAATGCAGACCCACTATCCACTCGTGATTACGACTTATTTGATGGACAGTTGATTTGCGAATTATTATTTTGTTTTAATGATCATATAAAAAACAAATGTGACTATAAGGCCATCGTTTTATTGTGAACTTGGTGGCCCTTTGATTGCTAACATAATCCAAAATAAAGGTTTTTCAAATTCTGCACAGAGCTTGTAGAAGTAGAGGCAGGAGGCTGTGGACAACTACTTAACAGTTTTTGAAGGACTGTTATTGTTTCTTATGTAATAGTAGTAGTTACATTGTATTACAAGATGTTCTTTTTTTTGTCTCTTTTCATCCTTTAGTTGTACTCATTGAATGAGTACAAGCCACCGATCTCCAAGGCCAAGATGACTCAGATCACCAAGTCTGGAATAAAGGCTATAAAAGTAAGTATGTAGTATTAATGGATAGGCAGGTAATGGATAAATACAGAAATGGTCATTAAAGGGACTTGTTCCCCAACTCTTATCACTGTATATGTCTTGTTATGCAAACATAAAAGTAAAGTCACTCTTTAGGGGCAGTAGGCTCAGAACCATTTTAAATAAACATTAAGCCAAATTTCAGGCCCCAATACACTGAAGGGATCCACCCATTTATGTTTTTAAATGCATAACTTAGAACACAGCAAACTGTAGAGCTGATATTGACTTTCTTTACTTTCTTAGACATTGTCGGTTTTAGCCTCAAACTGCATGTCAGTATGCCATTTAATTAATACAGCTTTTTAAAACGATGTGTTTACACATTTAATATAGTTTTACAAAAGAATGTCTGACTTTTAGTTGTTGAAACCAAAAAAAATTAGTCAAGCCAACGAGGGTAAATACTACAAGATGAATATGTAAAAATGTAAAGTCTGTGGATCACAGGCACAAGTTGCTGTATGCCCTCATCATTTTTTTGCAAGATGCTGCCGCCCTCCTTTTTATACTGGTGACTAGATCCATCAGTGCGAAGACAGCCCATTTACTTTGTACAACGTTTTTGACATCATTTTTGCTGAGAATAATTTAGCTCAACATGTGTACATGTATTTTATTGGTAAGATGTAAATTCTGTATTCTTATTTGAGACAAAAAAATATCTAAAATAAATTTAAGATCTTTAATTCAGATGACTATATATAAATTCTATTAGCGAGGAGGGCTGAACAAACTAGCAACAAGATTTTGCAAGATATGGTAGTTGAGCATTGTCATTGTTTAACATATTTAAGATGTGATGGAGCATTACCTCATGGGTCAGGTGTGCTGCACAACATATATTCGCAGTTGGGGTCTCTGCAATTTCCTCATTGCTTTATTTAAAATTTCAATTTGTTATTACCCGATTAGTAAAATAAAAGCATGTGTTGCTATTCAGTTACACTTTCTGCTAAGCCTGGAGTCACTACCATCTACATGCCTACATGGTATGACTCATGTCATGACTCATGTCATACCATGTAGATGATAGTGTCATAATACATTCAGTGATAGTACATTCCTTGGTTTGTGGGGAAAAAAAGATTAGATGAGAACAGCCAAAACATTTTATTTTGGTATTTCTATATGCAACAGCTGTGCTTTTCCGTAGTGTAAGCACTGCCTAGGTCACTAGTGAATTTCCATACGGCCGGTGTTAAATAAATAATGTTGCTTATATTGATTCGTTTGTGTTGGAGGCATGAGCCACAGAGCTGCAGTAGCAATGAGATCCTGTGGGAGTGGATGACTAAGGTCAAAAATCCAGGAGGCTGAACAGGCAGTGTTAACAAAAGTGTATACTGTATAAGATTTAGCAAATGTTATTTACTGGTAGATATTAAACTTGTTGATTAATGTGGAGTAGTCACTGTTCCACACATTCAGTATGTTTGGAGTTTCTTTGGGTTTTTGTTTTTTTTTTACACTTTGACTTTTCATTGTGTGAAAAGCAGGTGTTAATAATAACTTAAAGAATAGCTTCCTTCTAGTCCCAGTAACCGTCACCATACGCAATATCAGGATCCCCACAACCTCATTATTTTACCACTCTCAGTGCTTCCTTAGTGTTGTTTTAGTTTGATGCCATATTTTCTCTTGATGAGTTGTTGAACCAATTGGAAGCTGTGCTGGAGACTTAGTATTTAATTAGAGCTGAATACTTTATTTCATAATAAAGTTAACGATAGACATGAGAAGGTTTAAACAGGATTTAGAGGTCCAGATTAAAAAAAAAAAAAAAAAAAATGAGAACACATCCTGCGTAAACAGTCTTACTGTCATTATTGACAATGGCTGCAGCTTTTACTATTCCAACAAACAGGACAACCTTCATCAGTTTATCATTAACTGTTACAACTGAATCTCAGAAATACATTTTTTAGCCTTTATACTATATGTCACTATTACTGCGTTTAAATTGCAGAACCCTAGACCCACATAGTCTGTGGTCTGCCCTGTCTGACTTTGCAAAAGGACTTATTAAAAATGACGCCATATCAATGTTTTGTTGTAACTAGAAGCGGAATTGGAACAAGGTCTTTTAATTTAGAGGTCCAGTTAAATAAATATCAGAAAGGGTTAAGGGGGTTATCAGTCAGCGTGGTAGATGTGTTGTCGAACTGTTGTAACTGACCAAACGAGAGTCGGCCTATATAATGAATATTAGCTTAAAGATGTATAGTATATATAAGTGTTTAACTTTTTCGGCCGATAACGTGTTTTGGAAGTATTAACACAACATGTAACAGTTTGAGGTATCTCCATGGAAACATTGTGGGCAGCATTTGCTTTTTAAGCCACATCTATCGACATAATGTGTCAGCTAGCTATTACATTCACATACACGATTGTGTGGTGGAGAGTATTTGTTTACTAACATTTGCCCCCACCAAATCTGAGTGATTAACAAAACCATTACTGTTATAGCAGTAACTGTTAGTAAAATCACACATTGGAGGAACAGTGTGACATTTTTGATTCTTCATCTGAAACTTAGCACTTGAACATGAGACACAGTGACACAACCAGTTCCTAAACTCATCATTTGATTCTTGAAAACATTTTAATGCACTGTATTTGGGAAATGCTGCCATTTTTTACAGACTTTTCTGTAAATGGTTTTTAGGAGGTTTATGAGTGAGCATTCCTTTTAAATCAGGATTTGTGTCTATTCTGCAAGAAAGTTCCTCTCTGTCGTACACCTCCATAGCTCTCTGTGCCCTCGGTCTATTAAAAGCTACTTGGAGAAAAAACATAGTTTTTCACATGCAGTAATCAATGACCAAGGCCCTTGACCATTTTTGAGGTGATTAAGGGATAATCTCGGACAATTTCTTTTTCTTAAGAAATGTATTGGTGTTATTATTACTCCTACATGTGGAATCGTTAACTTCTAGGTCTGACAGCACATGTTCATGGACGCCAGCCCTTAACAATAAATCTTCCGATAATGTATGTCTTAGTCCTGTTTGTACTCCTGTTTCTTAAGGAACTGCTTTTGGTGTTGCTGTGCCTTGTGTTGCCTGTGAATAACACCCGTTTCCCCTTCCCTCAGCAGCTCTCCCAGCTCCCCCAAAGCACTGAAAGTGAAGCAGGAGGATGGGGTGGAGAGAGTTACAAAGAGATAAGAGAATCCCTTACCAGCTTAGGTAGGAGTATGGGTTGTTTCACAAGGAAGATGGAAGAAGACTAAAATTATTTAAACTTAATTTGTTCCCACACACCCAGGGAAGCAGGACTTTTGCTGTTCTTGTTGTCATGCATTGGTCGATGTTGGTTTGAGCTCCTGATTGTGCTTATAGTTGAGGCTTCAGTCTTTTTCTTTTCTTCTTGAATTAGCTGAGAGCAGTATTTGTGTTTTCACAGGCGTCAAATCAGTCTCTGTGTTGCTTCATGCTGAATGTTGATGGAGATAGAGGAATCGTTTTGTTAATATTAGGATTTGTGAGGACGCATATGGACAGGTTTCCATATGCCTGATTTTGATGGTTTTTAAAATGTTGACATTTAGGTTCAAATGGCATTGATGCATTTATAGTAAACATGCATTTTTAGTGATTCAGCTTTCATCTACAACACATATATATGCTTGTTGTTTGCGTGACATAGGATGATGAATACTTGTGTTTGATATGAGTGTTGTTCAGAACCCTCACTTTGTGGCAGACTCTTAGGGAATAAGCTGTAGTTCAAAAGCTGGTATCACATTAATACGACAGATTTTATAAACTTTGGTTATTTCAGTCGCCCCTGAGGGTGCTCAATGCGTAAACCTTGAATGTTTGTTTTGACAAAGCAACAGGGATTCGCGTGTCCTGCACGCACAGTGTCTTCATTTTGCTACATGGAAGATTTCAGTCTAGTTTGCTTTTCTGTTTGGTAGCTGTCTTCAGATTTAATTTCATTAGATAATCCCACAACCAACATTTTAAAATTTCTTGCAATTTGAACTCCGCTGCACTGAAATGATGTGGATGACTGAACCATTATTACTCTTCTGTACATCACTGCATAAAAGCCACACAAACAATTTGATTGGCCTGGCACATCTTCGCTAGTATAAACCGTTCCCAACAGACCCATTTTACATAAGCGAAGAGAACCACAGTATGTTGAGTGGCCTGTGCTGAACAATCAGAGTGCGCTCTCCACCGTAGTGGAGTACAAGGTGCCGCCTGTTGTTTCTGTGTGCGGCTAATTTTGATATCAGGGTGTTTATTACAGACAAAGTAAAAGTTTTACATTTGTTGTAGTTTGTGGCAGCCCTATAACCAACTCTTGATGGATCTGAAAAATCTATAGTGCCTTAGTTAGTTCAAAACACTTTGGTCAGGGCACAGAACTGCACTCAACAATTTTTCTCATTTTAAATGTTGATGAGCAGTGATGATGTTTATAATACAGCACCGTTGCTCCAGGTGCACAAAAACAGTTACTGTAAACTAGGCATTGCTGGGATCTGTTACGTGACCGGCAGAAACTGAAAGAGCAACACGTGGTTTTGTTTTGTTTTGTTTTTTTGAGGTTTCACTTGCAGTTGAACTTCCACAGTCTTGTAGATAATCTGTCTTCATTTTGCTGGTATTTGCCCTCTTGGACAAATACTGGCCAGATGGACACATGTGGACAATGCCACGCATCTGTCCGTCTGTAGATATGTCACTCTATGTGTTTTGTCTCTTTTGCATGTGCTGTATTTGTCATTCTTTGCTTCCAGCAGAAAGAGAAAATCATATAGTATGTGATGCTACACAGATCCCCATCTGTACGCACAGAAATACTTAGGACAGTCCGAAATGTTGTGAAAGGTATTAAACTAATTAGATTAATGTATGCCAGAAGAGTCATCAGGAGCGAGTATAATAAATTTAGAATTGTAACCGGATGTTAGGAATTAATACATTAATACAACTGTACCCTGTGTTAAAAATATGTGGTGCTGCAGACTTAATTATTGATCATTATTAAGTCAAATGCTTAAGGTAGGAATTAGAGTAACTTTTGACGGTAGAACATTCATCAATTAGAGAATGTGAATAACTACTTCAGCTGTATTATCACTAATAGTAACTCAGGAGGCTGGCTGTTTGCCTAATGATGAATTTACAAGGTTGTCAGTGTAAAATAAGGTACCTTGACTTGAATGTTTTCAATCATTAGTTAGATAATGCTGAAGATGTGTAAACACTCGGACTGAATACATGAAGTGTCACAATGAAAGCTAATCTAGGATCAGTTATGTCTCTTTTGGTAGAGTGTCAAGGGGTACCATAGGCTGTCCTACGGTAGGCTGTCCTACGGTAGGCTGTCCTACGGTAGGCTGTCCTACGGTAGGCTGTCTTACGGTAGGCTGTCCTACGGTAGGCTGTCAAGCGAGCTTAACATTAAATAAATGTAGAATGACCTGCCCGCCAAACTATCTGCAGTGACCCTTGTTTAATATTTTGTCAGTATCATCCACAACTAACTAAAAAGATAACATTATCATACTTTTTCATAATGCGTCTACAACATTTGGACTCAACTCGAAAGAGAGAAAGGATTGTATTAGAAACAGACATTTATTTCAAATTTACATAGAATTAAAAGTATATTTGATCACATATTTGTGGTATATTTGGTAAAAGAACTTGATTCTTTACACATAACTGGAAGTAGAAAGTTGACTCCATAATATTTCCCATTAAAATACGAAGCTCTATTTGTAGTTTTTCTCCACATACTGTTTAATATGATTAACATTTAATATGTGACCTCCATGACCGTACCTGCAGCAGTAATATGACGGTTTGTCCCTTTGTCTTAAGTTGTTTATTTGCACAAGATTAGAACTCCTTTGCACATGAGGCATGTGTAATATTGAAGTTTCTGTGCATCTTGAGGACGGCTCGGACTAAGCACACCTATATTTTGTTGATATTCTTGTCGTAATACGTTTTATGTTCCAATGTTGCTTTTAACTTCGACTCGGCTCATGTTTGTAGGGCAATTGAGAAAAAGTTCTACACCCTCAACATACGCTATTGCAGGCAGATTTGTGGTTGATTGTAATTTTGCAGGAAATTGAAATTTCAGGAAATAGATGAATGGAAAATGACCATCAGCAGCTTGTGAGGACACTGTCTTTATTCTTGTTTTGTGGTTCATGTACCCTTGTTCTGTATATGAACCACGTGTTCAATTTGTTTGAGCATCTATATGGCTGCACTACTGCTGCCGGATGCCCCTGTCGAGTGTTCATTTGTCAAGTGTGCACTCTTTCAGAGATGCATTAAGTAAATTGCTTGGTTTTATAATTCTAAGTCTGGCCATATTGGTCAATGGGTAATATGTTCACAGTGCAAACGAACCGCTCCAGGGTGTGATCGCAAGCGGGCTCAGACCTCCCTCCTTAACCAGCGTCAGCTCAGTGGATTTGTTATGGAACAAAGTGCAACTGCTCTGTTCACAGCAGCCCAAACAAACCGACCCTGGGGAAGCCCTCCTGGTATTGGAACAACAAACTAGATGTGAAAGCGCCCATAGACTGAACAAGTTATGTTTTCAGTCATCTTGACATAGCGGCTCGTCATAGCAGGAAACTGTGAAACACGTTTCGGCAGTGATGGCTCAGCTCCAGTCATGTGACTTAGCATGAATAAAATATAGGGTCCATGAAACTAGCACACATAAATGTAGTGCAGTTATTTTTCATGCCACCAATTAGCTGTGCGTAGCTTTTTCTGCTATAACATGCCAATATGCTGTGAAAATTGAACTTGACATGGGAAATTACTGGGCGCTCTGATGTGAAGTCAGTTTGGGAGAGGCGGTGGGATGGATGTCATCCAGGAAATTATTAGTTCAGGGTTGTACTGGTCATCGGGAAGTTTAGGAATTTTCCTGGTGGGCCTTCTTTTTTTATTTTTTTTTTATTTCTTTTTTAAGAACAACAACATGACTGATATAATCTGTGACAGTAGGTCATCTAGCACCTATTGCCAAAGCTTTGATAGAAATAGAAACCTCACAGCCAGCAGTGCAGGGAAGGTTTGCCAAAGAGGAAAAGCCTTGTTAAGATAACATATTTATTAAAGCCGTCTGCTGAGGATGATCAGGTCACTGACAAGGATGCAAAAATATCAGCAGGCAGGGGAGCAAGTGGTTGAATGCTGTTAACAAAGCAAAAAATAAAATGTTTTCTGTTTCAATGTTAGATTCCCTTTGCTGGTTTAGTTATTAAACTGATCAGACTTAAGTTCCACCTAAATGTCTTTTGTGTCCCAAAAACATCATCAGCGTCAACTGTTAATGAGTGACCATGTCAATTTGATATTTTCGTCTAGACTGCTCAGTTCTTTATTGCATTATAGCCTATAAGGCGTGTGATGTTTGATGTTTGCCAGCTCAGCAATAAAAATTATTGGTGCTATAACAAAACAGTAATCCTCTTCAATCCAATCAAACAGCTGAACATGGTTCAGTTGTTTGATTGGACACATTATTGTGTGACTGAAGGAAATAAGAGCTCAATATATCATTCATGTGAGTAAGTTGGATTACTTGATTCAGTTATTGTTTCTTTTCAAGAAATGGAATGAATGGCAAATATGTTGCATAACACTCTTCACATTTCAAAGAAACCTCTTGTGTCAGTTCAAGTGATGTGATGTGTATCACAGGGCTACTTAACGGGCAATAGCAACTTTTTTTGCCAGTCCACCTTAGATTGGTTATATCCTGCCTTTTATAACTGCAGAGAAAAGGAATGCATCGAGGCACGAAAGGAGCAGGATACTTGACTCCAACGAGTTAA
>JASGAT010373130.1:0-28931 GCA_030220025.1 Chelon auratus
CCTTTCAGCCCATGTCAGTACAGGACTCGTTTCACTGTGGAGAATGACACTCTCTTACCAGCTTCAGCCATCATCTTGACAAGGTCTTTAGCTTTTGTTCTGGGATTGATTTGCACGTTTCGGACCAAAACACGTTCATCTCTGGGACACAGAGCCCCTGAGCGGTATGATGGCTGGACATTCCCATGGTGTCTATACTTGCATATAATTGTTTGAACATATGAACGTGGCACCTTCAAGCATCTGGAAATTGTACCCAAGGATGAACCAGACTTGTGGAGCTCCACAATTCTCTTCCTGATATCTTGGCTGATTTCTTTTGATTTTCCCATGATGTCAAACAAGAAACTAGTGTGTTTGGGGTGTAGCCTTAAAATACATCCAGAGGTGTGCCTCCAATTAACTCACATGTTGTCTGTTAACATCATCATCAGGGCTTTCCGTCATTGTTTAAAGACGGAATCTTTGTGTACGTAAACTTCTGACTTTGAAGAAAGTAATAAAAAATTCTCAAAGAAATTCTCTCTATCATTATTGTGGTATTTAGCAAATAGAAATAATTTTAGTAATCCTAACTAACGTAAAACAGGAGAGGTTTAGTCTGATTTAACTTCAGCCAGTGTGGAAAAAAGGTTTATGTGTCTTTTAACACAGTGTATGTAAACATCTGGTTTCAACTGTATGCTCGATTTTCTTACAAAACTTGTTGAACAGATTTGCACACTCAAGTGTGCAAGTGTGTGTACATTCATATATCATATCATACCATGATAAAAGTGAATGTGTATAAAGTCAGAAAAAAATCGTGGCTAGATGGAAGATCTCTAAAACACTTTGTGGAACCTGGATCAATTGTATGTAAAGTACCATCGGGCTAACCTAAATGGACCACATCTTCAGATGATTGAATGCATAATGAAGAAAACTTTTTCACTAAGAATTAGAAAAAAACACTTCATCGCTGATATGGAATTTGCTAAATAAAAAATGCAAGATGCTATTGTGCCTTTCAAAACAAGGCTGTCTGGTAGAGTCTCGGAGAATAAGTAATGTTAAGCTGATGTTAGCCCTTGTTGTGAATTTGAAACAAATGTGAAAAAGAGGTATCTTTATTAGTGGTCTCTGATGTGCATGAATTTTTCACCAAACCCAAACCTTGCATACTACACTCATAGAGATTAACTACAACACCATATTCACTCCAAAGCTTAAAGCAGAATAGTATGTTGTTTAAAAATTTTATTACACAGTCTGCAATTTATATCAATGCAATTTTAGATTCCGGGTTAATTTTTGAGGAATTCAAGAACTACTATGTTTTGTCTTGTATTCAATAAAGGAAAGGAAGTCGGGATCTTGGATACTGGAGTATTTAAGCAAATACAAATCTAACAAATCTCACAGATAAACATGATTTAATAAAAATGAAGTTGGCAAAACAAAAAAATATGACACAATAACAGATGTCACCATCAAAACATAAACCTGTGGAATTACAACAGCATTTGTGAAAGTTTCGGTCTTTTATGTTAAATAACACTAAGAGAACCACAAAATGTTTAAAAGGAAATAAATATCTTTTCAGCTCCAGCAGCCTCTTCAACAATTTACTTTACTTAGTGGAATTTCAATTGGAAAAAAACACAAAAGCAAACACCCAGCAAAGGTATTCATTCATCTCCTTCTACAATGCACTGAGAAAACACTGCATTACACAGTTTTTAATGCACTGCTGTCTGTGTTTGTGTATGTGTACTGTTGCAGGTTCAGCAGCTTCAGAAGAAAGACTCACAGCTGAAAGTGCTGGATGCCTTCTACAAGGAGCAGCTGGCACAACTGGAGAAAAGGGTACAACATTTATACAAGCCCACACACATACACAGAACTGCAAAGACTTAATTTGAGCTTTTTACACGCTTGTACAGACTTGGGCTGTATAGCATGTGCAAGTCAATTTTGTCAGTTTTCTAAATAGTTGTGGTGTAAAAACATATAGCTAAACAATATACATCGAAAAAGAGGTAGTGATTGGCACTTCACAAGTACAATTCCTCCAACACTGACGGTTGCTGTTTATCACAATCTGCATTTGAATGACGGGTAAAAAAAAACATTTCTTTTGAATAAAAAGTTGAAAGTTTGATGGTTGAAGTTATGATTATTATTAAGTGGCAAATGATCAATCAACTACACAGACAATGATTGAAAAATAAGTAGATTTATTGATAGAAAACATTATTGTTTGTTGCAGCCGTACTCAGGCATTGCGATATATGAAGTCTGTCAATCAAATATACATAGTAAAGTGTAATCACATAAATTTGGGCAGAAATACATTATCAGTTTATCAGTGGTTAGCACTGATGTCTCATAGCAAGAAGGTTCTAGGTTTGAATCCTTCGGCTCACTTTCTGTGTGGAGTTTGAATGTTTTCCCTGTGTCAGTGTGGGTTCTCTCCAGGTACTCTAGATTCCGCCCACCGTCTCAGGTTAATTGGTGATTCTAAACTGGCCGTAGGTGTGAGTGTGATTTTCTGTTTCTCTGTGTTAGCCCTGCGATAGACTGGCAACCTGTCCAGGGTGTACCCCACCTCTTGCCCAAAGACAGCTGGGATAGGTGACGCAACCCTCCAGATAACAAGTGGTTACTGGAAAAGAATGAATGAACTCAGCTGAAACAGACAGAAAGATGGATAGGATTAAGTGAGATACTGTCATCATGAGAGTGTTGCGTCATGGATGCTGTGAACAGTCTCGAGTCTGCTCCTTTTCAGATGACACGTGCCATTGAGGACCTTGTCACAGTGTACTTTGCCAATACAGTGGGTACTGTGCATAATAACTGGAACCCTTTGTGCTAAATAAGTTTATTATACAGGTCCTTCAATATGCAAACATGCCTTAAGTAAATGCAACCTTTCTGATGGAGCAGAATAAGATGGCAAGAATAAGATGGCAAGTACAGTGTGCACAGAAACTTGTTGAAGAAGGACTTTATGGATCCACACGAGGTGGATCCATAAATGTGATTCAAAAAAGGAACACAGATTTCTGCCAGGCTGCACATCTCCTGAGAGCCCTTACAAGACCTTTTATTCCCTTTCATCTTTCTGTCTGACATTTGCCAGGCAGAAAAGGTGTGGTTTCAAGTTAAGTCTCAGCCTCACCAGGCACCACACACGAAGGACATTTACATGGTCTCTCTGGGGGAAGTGCTCCTCTTTTTCTCCGTTGGAGAAGACCTTTACAGGACATTTTGTGTAAAATTGAAGTATTATGTTCTGTTTACCAAGCTAATTCAAGCCTGTCCTGCACAGGGAGTTGTGGAAGTAGATAGATACGCATGGGACAACCATAACATTGGAGTTATAGAGTTACTGTTCATCCTCTTGTAGACTTCATGGTCAATTCGCTCCTTTTTCCTTTATTTGGCTTGTTATGTTGCAATCATTTGTTTATTTGTACCGTTACAAATTTAAAGAACGCCTTTTGGAATAAATCTTCAGTGTTAATAAGACTTGCCATTCTGTGCTTGTGTATGAGTGAAGGTTATATAACGTTTAGTGTGTGCCATAAGATACAGTAAGAGGATATAGTCACTGACTCGAGCAATAGGCTTTTTTTCTGTTTGGTTGAATCTAAAGTTTGGGATTTTTAAAGCTAGGCNGCCCAATCCTGTCTTGGTAACCTCTCTGATGAAGACAAGGGAGACGAGAAGAAATAGGTCTCTCCTTCTTCTTTTCTTCCTTCATTCCTTCATTCTTTCTTAAGATTCTGTGGCTGTCTAGTTTAAATAACAGATGGACAAACACAAGCAGGCTTAAACAGCCAGCACAAAATCTGTATTATAATTACCACACAGTTAGCTTAAATAAACACTTATTACCTCCATGGATAGTCTCCACACATATTTGAAACGCACAAACACACACAGGTCTTGGTGTCAGATGCCTGGCTATTTGTTTTAGCCTCATTAGTAACAGGCTGGGTTTGCAGAGGGAGTAGAAGACTGGCAGGCTTGCATACGGGTGGCACAAGCTGTGTTTACTGTTGAGCTTAGCATGTTTGTAGACAGACCTCTATGTGTGAGTATGTGCATGTGCTCGTGTGACAGACAAAGAGAGAGAATGACATGTCTTACGCATATACTATATATTCAGATGCACATGTACAGTATATGCAAATTTGTGTCTATCTGCAAGCGCAGTGTGTTTGCAGAACGCACCAGTAGACACTTAATGGCCAGGTTTGACTGCTCCAAATGATCTCAGTGCTTGAGGTATAATTTTGAGCCAAGATTAATCTGGCCAAAGTTACCCCATAATAATAATGATAATAATAAAGTATCCATCTATCTATAGATCAATCGATCATCTAGGTCCTGGGTTTGCATGTAGCAAATAGTTGACGTTGAACATTTGACAGTATGCAATGGAAAATGGGATGTTTTTTGATTATTGTAGTATATTGAAATGAATTGATGATTGACACAACTGTAGTTCAGTCTCATTTGTCATCTCCAAAATGGAAAAAAAACATCAACTTGGTGTTAAAGAGCCAGTGTTTAGAATTTAGTGGTTAGTTTTCTTAGCTTAGCTTAACTTATCTTAGAATGTGCATGTTAAGGGAATGGGGATGCAATGTGTGGGAAATCCTTAACCTGAAAATGAATGATATGGATGGATAAAATGGCCCTCCACAATAGCACTTTCAGGTAACTGCTATGACATGTATGTCATTGCTGGTTTACTGAATTTAACCAAATTTAAACCAACAATAGAAAGCAGTATATGCATATTAGAGTGAGTCTTGTGTGATTGTTGGTTGGTGTGTAGTGCCTGTAGTACCAAATGGTAACAGATGAGTTACCATTTGGTCCTCATCTGTTGTAGCCTGGAAGCCAACCCAACTTCCCCTGTCCACAAATTGTTTGTGGCAGAAAGTTGGTCTGGGGTCACTCTGTTGGGAACTGATTATGCTCCAGCAAAGATCTGCAGGGCCAATCACATCGTTTGGGTGGACATTATGCAGCGACATAGTATTTAATATTATCTGAGTACCAACAAAATAACCCTGATCGGTTGTACGGTAAGAGTTTTCTCTGTATTACTTGAAACACACACCATCATAAAATGGCACATAAAATAGCATGTTACTAGTCTCATATTCTGATAAGAATTGAGACTGTCTACGCCAGGCTGTATCTGATGTGTTTCCAGCAAGGAACCGTTAATAGCTGGTATGGCGACTCTGTTTTATACTGCACTTGCAAGTGGAAAGTAGTTTGTTACGCACCACACCTGTAAAACTAAACTACATAAATTTTCATTTAACTTCATGCTGTTGTGTAAGCAACCCTTCATAGATGAATAATAAAAGCAAAGTCACAAGTATGTCACTAAATCCTCCACACTGGTCCTTTAAATGTTCTAAAAACGTCATAATTTATTACAATGTTACTCGACATAAAATATGAACTTCAGCTGAAACACCATGACACCACCTGATACCAACCAAATGCTCCAAAAAATTTGCCGTCTGTTTTGACAGTATGCATGTCTACTGATTGAATTATCTAATTGAAGCACACCTCTTTTCTCATTGTTTGAAAAATGTCAAGAGCATACGAGAAAATCTGTAATTTCATTTATTGGATATGGAAGCACATCTTTTATTAGCTCTACAAGCGCGTTTTACTGTCTGCCTAATTCTGCTTTTGTCTTTTTTACTGCTTCTCTCGCAGGTGGTCTAGCCAACTCTTTCAGTCTTTCACACACATTCTTGTCATAGTACAGTATAGTTTGAAGCTTGTGGAAATAGAGCGTACAGAAGGAGATAATAATCCTCCTCCAAGTCTGACAGGTTGGTTGACAGCCTGTCAGCAGGGGCCTCTATGTAGTTCACCAGAAATATCTTCACACTAAACACACACACACACACACACACACACACACACACACACACATACACTGCTTTACTCCAAATAATGACAATGGCAGTACTTTTATTTCTGGCCAAACAGACAGGGAAAAGGCTTATTTAAGATGACATGCGCATACACATACACACGTTTGTATGACTGTCTTCATAAGGACATTCATTGACATAATGCATTCATGAGACTAAACATAAGTCCAAAATAGTCTCGCTGTCATGTCCTCACTCTGATGGCCTAAAACTCAATTACTTCCATTGGTGAGGACTTCTTTTCTTGGGGACTTCCACAAACTTTAACCAATACCTAACCTTAAACCATGTCATAATACCAAAATTTTATTATTTGCATTCTGGGACAGAGTAAACTAATTTGTGTCCCCACAAAATGAGTAATATCAGTACATATGTATTTAAACATATACACCCACACTGTATGTGTGTGCGCATTCTTAACAGGATGAAGCCATCCTGGTGTTCTGATCAGAACTTTTTTTCAAATACTCTATTAAAAACTCCACTTTTCTGCTGTGTTGCATTTTTCCCATGGAAATGCATACACGCAAGGCCTCATGTAAACCAAGTCAAAGTTTAACGCTTTCATCCTGTGAAAAGCTATTTGCTCAATATGCCACAGCGAGGGCTGCGGCTCTGCTTGTTAGTTTAGCTTGTTAGCAGTATTTCCACTGAGGCTGCACCCATCTGGAGATGAAGATATGAGCTTCATAATAACTTACCGTTACTAAACACTGCAGAGTTGTGGCTAACATTCCTGTTACCTCATTTTTTCTGGGCAATAAAAGTACTTCTCAAGAGTGGTAAACACACACCATGAGATCCAAGCAGCAATGTTTAATGTAAGTATGCAGAGACTGATGAAAATGAAAAATAATTTTCACTATGCCTGGGCCAATGACTGGCACAGGACCACAAAGCATTGCTAGGATTCAGGGAAACCTAAATAAAAAATAAATAAATAAACAGAATATGAGGTTATTTATGCAGTAATTACATTTCATTAATTTGATTTACTGCTATCATCTGTCATCTACCATGAACTACAGCTAACAATAGCCATGTTCCTCTGTCATCTCCCACATTTAATAGAATTAATGAAATAACAGATGACATCAAACCACAGTTGTTGGATACTCTTAATGAGTCTCGGCATGTTATGAAGATTACCAGTGTTAAAAACAAGTCAGTATGGCTTGTTTATGTGTGATCTACAATATATTCAAGAGGACGTGCTCCAGAAATGTTCTGTGTGTGCTCTTGCTGCCAACTAACATAGCGGGTGCAGAACTAATCAAGTCTTTGAGTACATGTCAGACACAATGGACTGGTCATTCTGTTTTTACCATAAGCATATGCATATCCCACAGACAGGGCCAGCGTTAATGAGTGGAAGGCTGATTTTACTTTCTGTGTCAAAGAGGTTCCTTGTGAATTGGCTTCTGGGCCACAACTAATGTTAACTATGCATGGGTTTAAAAATATATTTTCAGATTTGTTAACAGGCTAGTTTACTCATCACATTGGTTACTTTTTTCCCCTCAGATGGCCATCTTCATTTTTTTTTTCTGTGCCATGCATGAGTTTTCTCCTCACGTTTATGTAGTCCATCTAATTCTATCGGCGACAGTAGTCATGAAGAAAACAGAAAGTCTCAGTAATTCATAGTGCTCCCATGACGTTGGGGCCACCTGTTCGGGCTGAAGAGTAGATTGAGCTAGCAGAAAAACTGAACAAGGCTTACATAAAAAGAGCTCAGGGACTGTGAGAGTGAGAGGGCAGAGAGTGAACGAACATAATTGGCACGCAGTAGAAAAGGTAAGCGGCAATTAAGAAGCTACAGGTGGCCTATTAGGTGTAGTTGGAGCCCTTACGACTGAGCAACACAGGTTTAACTGCACCTAATGCTTTCAGACAGTTGGCCGTGCTGTCATGATTGCTGCATTTTTTTCTTGGAGCAAGATATTCAGCACTTATCTCCTTCTCAAGCTGGCATAACACAGAAACCATAGTATGTTTGAAGCTTGAACAACAGGACTGAAAAAGCAAAAACCAATAGTGGAAATGGATGAAAATAAGTTTGTTTTTTCAACGAATTTTAAAGAATTTATAGCAAAAGTTTTTTTCCTATTTTAATGGTTTGAATTCAAAGCATTGTCACACACTGTAATAACTGTACAAAATGTATTTGGTGTAAATAATTCAGTTTCTTTTTGCTGAGGATATATATATATTTGTAGTCAAAACTTTTTTGTAAGGTTATGTCCTTTTGTACCCTTTTTGGCAGAACCTGAAATTTTGTGAGCCTGGGAGCCAGCCCAAATATCACCCACCCACAATTTTTTTTGTGCAGGAAGTTGGTCTGGAGTTGCTCCATTGGGAACTTATTATGCCCAGGCAAAAGATCCTGGCAAAGATCTGCTGGGACAATCAAATCGTTTTTGGCAGCTTTATGTGGTGGTTGACAGAGGAGTAATCACTACATAGTTACCCGCCCCTGCTGAAATCCAAATGGTGTGTTACCACACTCATATCCTAATAAGAATTGCTGGTGGTTTCGCTAGGCTAAAGTTTAAAATCAAATGTTTGAATTCTATCGAACTTAATTTAAATGTTTAGCTATTTTGTATTCTGTGCTTCCACCTGGAATGGCGTGTATTACTGATCAGTGTCTGAGTTATGAAGGACTGCAGGATGCAGTATATCGTCTGTATAGAGAGGAAGATGTTTGAAAGATGGCAGAAAAGAAGGAGCACGGGAAATGTGCTGAACTGAACAAAGAGGGAATGTCAGTGCCAGTGTCACCATGGCAACCAAAATACCACACTTATTTATCTTTTTTTTCCCTCCTTTGAGTGTGATGAAAGAGTAATTCATCCTAAAATTAAACTGACTTATTACATTTTGGTCGTTTTCAATTTTTGAAAAGAGTGAAACTTCAAACGTACACACTGGAACTGATTGTGGAGTGCGTGGTCAACCTCTAACGATACAAAGTTATGTAACCGTTTTTAATTTCCAGAAAATTAAAAATCACAAGCTTTACAATATGTTCTTTGCAAGCACCATGTCCTCTCCCTGTTTACTCAGACATACATAAGGGTCACTTGTAAGGACAACCTTGCAGGTGCAACACAAGCAATGAAATTGCAACATTTCTCACAGATGGCAGATCTATTGAAATGCAAATGCATTAATAAAGACATAAGTCTGTGTTAACTGAGTCGGAAGTAGTAAGTTTCATGATGAATGGGATTTATAAATCAAAAACACTGCTAAATTGGCTAAATCAGACTGAAAACATGTCCATACTACATTATGGGTAAGCTTTTTTAACCAATACGTACCAATTAGAGCACACTGAGGCAGTCTTAAAAGCATGATGCTTCATATCCTTGTTTTATCTTTTCACCTTCTTCCCATGGGCTTAGAAACCAACAGTTTGTACTGGTATTTAGAATACCCTTTTCACTACCATTTTTGATGAAGTAAAGTAAAGTAAATTGTTGATCCGAATGCACAGAAATAACAATGATGTGTAAAATATAAAGAAACTATGTTGATTAGACACTACAGTAGATGTTTTTAAATTAACATCAAATATATGTTAAAGGGGCATTCCCTTTAATGTGACCTGTATTAATATGTTAAATAGAAAACAAGGGATTTGCATCTTCTCTGTAAGTTTATACTGTATTAAATGTTTCTCTTTATGTATAACATCACTAGCCTGGAAGCCAGACCAACTTCCTCGTCCATTTTTTTTTTTTTTTTGTGGCAGAAAGTTGGAACTGCTCCGTTGGGAACTGATTATACTCAAACAAATCGCCAGTCAAATCACAGGGGGCTTTACGTGGTGATGGACAGTCATCCAACTGCTGTGGATTTTATTTAGTTTTAGGAATATACACTTGCATCCAGAGATCTTTTTTCTCTGTATTGCTTGAAACACGTTGCATGATGAAATCCTGTTGCTGTATCAGACTCACCTGGCTCTTAAATCACTGCATGCATCTGAAACATCAGGACTGATATGTTTATAAATTTACAGCCGAGCACAGCTCCATTTTCTTCTTCAAAATGACCCACAAGCACCTCGACAAAAAAACAAATAAAAATATTAATACAATTCCAGTGGTCTATGGTTTTTATATAGACATAAACACACAAAAGGTCCACTCCACAAATGAGTTTTGGAAAGATGGTGTCATATGCTGATCTCACGTAATTTGTGGTAGTTGGCGACATCTTGCATTACATTATTACATGGCCTGCTGGCTGCTATCAGACCCTTCAGACATAATGGTTGCCAGTCTGCCACCAATATATCTCAAAAAGGGGAACCAGATCTTGTATAAGGCCTCCATATTATATCTGGACCTATAAGTCATTTATTCCATTCGTATAATATGAAAAATAACAAGGTATTCAATTTTAACTGAGAAGCTGGAATTTCTGAGTTTCCACATATTTTCATAGTTTCTGCTGGAACACTACCACTAGTCAGATTTCCAAAAAGCTGGACAAACAACACTTAAAAAGAATGCTCTGCACCTTTTTTATGCATACAAATGCCGAAGCAACACTTTCTCGCATGAAAACCTAGGGTATAGTGACTCACAGACACACACAAACAGGGGTGTGGTGTTTTCTTGCCACGGCATGTCGACTTGCAGGACAGCGTGAGGATGAACAATGGCAATGTGGAGAGAAATAATGATAGATGCAAAAGTGAAAATACACAATTCACAAGTGATGCCGTACCACTCAACTCAACCGTAGTCAGGGGAAACTGTTTCCCCCTCTCTATTATCTTGCCTCTCACCTTCATGGTTTTTGCTGCTTCTCCTTCTTTATTCATATTTTACCTCCCTTCTATCCTTGCCTTCTCCCATGCTTTTCTCTCAAGCTGGTACAGTTTGCTGATTAAATATTTGGGTGGAGGGTACTGGGTGCTGGAAGGCCTAAGCTGGGAGGATCAGCAGAGGAGAGGCTGCAGTTGTTGTGGATTAGCTGCTTGTTTTATCATAATACCACTGCCTGCTTGCTTGGGTTCGGTTGCTCAGGAGGCAAGTCAGGAATCACGATTTCCTAAAAAATGCACGAGTAATGCAACTCATCAGTGCTGAGCTGTAGCTTCACTAAAAGAGGCTGGAATGGCGAAATATTCCCCAGTATGAATTTACATTTCCACAGCATTAAACATAGCGTTTAAACTTGCAACAAAAAAGAAATGGCTTGCCTGACTCTGTCAAAACGTTGTTTACCCACTCGACCCCAACATTCCAAATTAAAATCTTACATTACTTTTGATTGAGCCATAATAGCAACCTAAGGGCAAGTTGTGTTTTGCTGGGTGCGGCCAAATTATAAAACTACCCCTTAAAAGTTTGCCATTTCACCCTTTGCCTTATGTTTGTTGTGTTAATTGTTCCAAACTGTTCATAATTCTGAATGGCATTTAACTATTTAAAAACGGGTTCCATCTTTAAATACACCCTTATATTTGGTGTATAAGCACACAACGTGCTTATAATTAAATCAATATTTTAAAATGTTTTTCCGCCCATTTTTATAGCCAGCCACTACAAGATACATAACATTCAACAGTAACTGTACAGGGCTTTATAAAAAGTTATACGGCATGAGTCAGCTGCTCAAAAAGGGATCTTCCAAAAGACTTACCTCACTGTCCTACATGCTTACTTATGGCATATGGTTGGAAGACGCACATGTGCACACATTAAAAGTAGCAACAACGACAACAAAAAAAAAAGTTTACTAATGCTTGTTGTTTGTGTTTCCTTGTGTTTTCTGTGTGTACATGTCTTTAGAATTTGGAACAATATGAGCAGAGCAAAGAGAAATTCCACCAAGCTGCCACTGTGATGGAAGCAAATGTCAGGTAAGACACATACACACCCGCACACACACACACTCACTCACGCATTTATTTATTTTATTTTCATTTACACGCTAATTTGAAGTCCAAAATTAAGAAGATATTATCATTTTGAGCCTCTGACACCTGCCCACCAACTCACACATACACGTGAGCATTCACACGGTGGACCAATAAATAGCAATAGATGGTAATCTTCTCCTTCTCTTGTTTTTAAATACATGTTCATTCTCTGGGGCAAAGTGACTAATGTGATAAATGTTTTAATTGGCTTCTTTAATTAAGCTGATTTTAGCAATGCCCATCCTCGCATCTCACTGTGGACATGTAATGAGCCACAGGAGGGAATAGGCACTGCTGTCTGTAGTACACACAGGTGTAATCTGCATGAAAAACCAGGCGGCATTGTTAAATTAAAAAAATAGAAAAAGAGCACAGGTATCTGAAAGATGCAGTATTTATGGGTGAGGGCATGTGGATTTTGCTTGTGGCTTGCTTTATGTTTTTTGAAGCTTATCTGTGTTTTTCACATGTGGGCATGAATTTTTTAACATTCATCCCCACATGAGAACTCGTGAGACTTGTTATGTGCAAGCAGTCTCATGAGGCTGCAACCAAATTTCCTACAAGAGAATGAGGAAATCTATTTAAAAAAAAAATCAATGTGAGGATTTTATGAGTTGATATTTGATCTTTCAAATCGAGATCAATTTGTCCCTATTTATTGCCAACATTGACCTAATTCAGAAGATTGGCAAAATGAACTCACATGTTCAACCTGTTGCTTACACTGAATCCGGCTTTCCTCATCTTCACAAACTCTTGTCTGCTAGAACCAGTTTGCAAATTACATGTTTCTGTTATCCCGAAACCCCGTCACATCACCTGATGTTTACAACCGATCAGAAACGATCTGATCAAACCATTAGATGTTGAGGCATGTTTATTTTGATTAGACCATTACTTATATTATTATTATTGGAGTACCAGTGTCAAGGTAAACGCGGAAATGCGGAAACTGCAAGTCCAGCAGGACACGAAATGAGTCAGAAGATCGTATAAATTTTACACATCCTCCAAGGCCGGTCCAACTACCTTAATGGTCAATTATATGTTGTTTTCAAAAGTGGATTAGATTCTCATTCATGCTATAATCTAGTTTTTCCCTAAAGTCCAAGGATCGGTTTAAGGTGTGATGGGGATATCTGTGCATGTCGTGTCAAAATATTCTGAATACATGGGGTGTACCCATCTGATCTCTGACCACATTTGGAGGTGGTCTGGGTCTCATGAGTCCGCACGTGTCCTCATTCCTTTGGTAGTGTGAACGCAGTGCGCCTTGAGTCACAGGACTGCCTATAATCAACAGGTGTGCTCCTGTGTCAGTGTGATTCTGTGTTAATTACTGATGTGGTCATGTTACTGTAGAAGGAGCCATGTGTGGTTAAATGATGTATTTCCTCAATCACCAGTGTCTTTATTTATCTTTATTACTGGACATTACAATGCGGATGGAAACTCCCAGGGCTGGAGTGATAATCTGAGTTTTGTGCAGGTCCAACTAATCAATAAAGATCAATAAATAATAACTTACCGTACATGAACAAGTCATGATGCACACACATAAAACACCATCGCTCTCGGTTCTGGAGCAGCAGAGACAGCAGCTGTTAAAATATTCTACTGAACCCCAGATGAGCTTGAAACTGAGATCGGATCTGAAGATACATTTGTAGATGCATACATTAATGCAAAGTCTGAAGACCTGTACATAATGCTGGACACTTATGATCAGATTGCCCAGATCAGATCTTAATACAAGGTCTGAACAGGCCCAAAGAGACAAACGGAGAGAGATTTCTCTATATTTCAAAGGTTCAGTGCACAGCAGATTTCTAAATTATTCTGTGTGTTGAGAGATTTTCATTGCACATTTTTCTTATTATATTGCCAACACTATAACACATCACTTGTGCCGCATATAAAAGTAATTACATATTCAACTCATATATAGAAGAAAGAATGTACAATTTCAGATACAGTATAAATATCAGCTGTCTAATATCAGTGCAGATCATCAGAACAATTCAGATGTTATACTTTTTGCTAATGCTAATAAAATACATGAATTAAATGTGATATAGTTACAATATATACATTATGTGAAGAGATGGATCTGCAATAGCAGAGCGAAGGCAGCAGACACTGAAAGTCAGACTGAGATAGGACCTTAACAGTCCGTCAATAGCACTCATACAGTCTTCAGAGATTTCAGTATTAGTTCAGACTAGCTCAGCTTTATGACTGCTGCCCTCTATTTATCAGCTGCCACTAAGAAAAAGGAGATGCTTCTAAGTGGTCTGTGGCATACACTGATGCAGAGATTGCTTTACCTGACTGATATCCACATAGCAAAGGCATTTTGCATTTGCTAACTTGACATTCTGTTTTTAGCTGTGGAATTACAGAAGGACTGAAAGAGACACGAGGATGGTAACAGTTGTCTTTTTAGTCGGGATACATTTTGTGTGTGAAAGTGCCTGCTCTTCAGCTTAAAGTTTTAGAATGAGAGCTAGATGGAGACGAGATGTCAGGCTGCTCCGGTCAGTATCCAGGGCATTTTAACAAGGCCAGCTGTCTGTTACAGTAGTAGTCGAACTAACTTTAATAGCCGCCCTTCGTCAGATTTCCCCAAGCCTGTGTCAGAGGATACCAGCTTACAGAGATCACTTGGTGAACAGGCTCGAAACATTGACAAGCCAAGTCTGGAGACCAGAATTTAAAAGCAAACTACTTGGAAGACTACTTGTTACTGCACTGTAAGAGAAAAGCCAATCTAAACATAGGTGTGTGGTTCTCCCTGCTGAATATCATATTTGTGGATTACACACCTCTGTACTTTTAGCTGGCTGGGGGACAATAAAGTCATAGAGCAGCTTGATTTTGAAAAGAATGTAAAGCAGTGTGAAAGCAAGTGTGTCTTGGAAGTCACTGGTGAGTGCCTGGGAACTGCTATTGTGTCCTTATCTGTTGTTCTTCAGACAAGAACCGCACAAAGACTACCAGGCACTGATGGCTGGTATGGTATGGCAGTATTGCTTTCCAATGTTAGTGGAAGCAATGTCAGCAGCAGCATTTGCTAGTTATAAGCAGTATGTTTATGCACAATGTGGACCTATAAAACTACACGACGTAGGTTTCCGTTAATGTTCTAGTCTAAATGGAGGTTGGCAACCTTTTGTAGATAAATAATACAGGTGCTTTTCTGATTACTATCAGTACAAACCATTGATGTTAAGTCACGCTATCAGTGCTAATTCATTTCAGAATATTGTAAAGGATATATTTTTCCATCAGGTGTACAGTGAATAAACCTTCACCTTTGCAACAATTGAAGTTTGAAACAGATTTTGTGATAACATCTGTATGTACGAGGAAAGATATTGAGTAAAACTTCAAGGTTTAATGTTAGAAGTTATTATCCTGTGCAAAGTTAACCAAATGAATAATATACTTCTCATAAAATAGATAGATCCAATGAAAAAATATTTAAAACATTAATTATTATTATTTTTTTTCTATGCCAGTATACTCTGCCTATTTCACACTATGTACTGGGTGGTAGTAGATGTTTAACCGCCAACTTTCCAGCCACAAGCTGTACCTTTAGACCTTAGGCAGCTACCTCCTGCAGTTTTTTTTACACGATCAGCAAGTTATTGGCTTTAATTAAGTATTGACAACAAGGCATATACATATTAATGTTGTATTTTATATAAATTCTGTAAGCACACACAGGAAATGCTTGCACAATGATAATGGATGGGCAGTCAATAGAAAGCTATAGATCACTGGCATAAATAATCCACCATCCTTCTGCCCCCTGCAGGTTTTAGAACAAACTGAATAAATATTTCTATCCGCATTACATGTGGTGATTTTGCGCTTGCTGTTATATATATGAAATATGACCATAAAGGAACTCAAGGGGTTACTGGAATACATCTTCTAGTTCTAATCTCCTAGATCTTAAGGTTTAATGACAGTGTTGCTTAAGGAGACAGAGTACTGTTACCCACTGCTTTAATGACAAATGGAACATGTACCTTTTTTTTTTTTGTCATATTGGTTGTTATCCTAAAAATATAACCAGTAGAAACACTTTTCATATTACTTAGTATAATATAAGAGAATCCTTTAATTTATCCCACAGTTTGAGAAATGAAGAGCAAGTATGAAATTAAGTGAAATAAATATATGTTTGACATTTTCTAAAAACAAAAGATGTTCTATGACAAGAATGCTTTAAAATATTTTTGTAATGTAATTTGGTGAAATGCAGGCAGTATGGGCAGCAAAACAACACAAAGTTAATCAAGTGAAAATGTTTTGTACTGGAGAAGTGCATATACATCTGAGCCAATACAGCACTCACAAAGGACTAGTAAAAGTAAGAGGCATTTAGGGGAACAAAGTACTGCACTCCAATGTTTACAAGAAACAAAGTGAAGTCTGAGTAGTGGTAGACAGAGTGCCCTCTCTTCCTTGTTGCGGGTGTGATAGGAAAGGAGAGATGGGGGAGGATGAGTGAAGCAGGGTACAGATACAAGATAGGAGAGAAGAGGATGTGTGCCCCTAGTCAATTGAAAGCCTGTCAGGGTGCAGGTGCATACAAGCTACAAGCAAGAGATAAGAGGCTACCCTTTCTCTCTGGCTGTTTTCCTCCTAACCTCTCATGCTTTCTCTCTCTCTCTCCTCTCTCTCTTGTTATCCTCTCTCTTTTTCTCTTCTTCACCATCAAACAGGTATTAATCAAACCGGTGATGGTAAAGCAGATTTTTCAGGGATTGTGACTCTCTAACTTGTCAAATGCCATTCCCTGCCTCAGTGGATAAGGACGGCCCTGTTTAACCAACAGCCTCTCGATGTCTTATTGATTTTCTCATCAGTGGAGCTGTCTATTAGTTAGAAAACTGTGAATATTGCAGAATGCTAAATCTGCAAATCTCCTTGAATAGGATTAAATCTAATTGGAAAGCATTCTCTAAATGATAGAATAGAAATTCTAAATGCAAGAGCTAGCAGGTGATCAGCAGACATCTTCTCATCACTTGAAAAACCATTTTTTTGGGCTGTGTCTAAAACCACTCCCTATTTACTAAAGAGTGTGTTAAATTGTCGTCCACTGGATTTCATTACTGATTACTGGGTAATATATATATATATATATATATATATTTTTAAGCCAGTGCTCCTTGTAACAGTGTTGTACTCAGTCGGAATTATGATGCTGCACTTTGGACTGACTGACGGATGGTTGGCAGGACAGGAGTTAGTATGGTGGTTGAGATACAAAGGACAGCACAGTGATAGCAGTTGGTCATTTTGGTTCTCAGTCTGATTTTGTGTAATGCAAAGTAAGTTATTGTCAATTTCCCCATAAAAAAAAATATCAGCTATGCTGCAATGTTGTGTTTCTGGACATGGGCTAACATTATTGAATGACTGTCTTTTTTTTCTAGGACTTTAGTGAGGCTCTGTTTTATGAAGTAACCATCTGAAAAAGGTTTCCCGTTGACTTACCACATAGTTGGATGTGTTTTACTAGCTTGAAAAAAGCTGTACAACTTTCAGACTAGCTGCGGTTTACTGACTTTCTGCTCTCATTGGGCACCTGCGTGGGCCTGACGTTCGGTTTCATTGTGTCGTCGTATATTATACTCTTTCGTCACAGCAACAGTTTCATTGCATATCAATCAGACGCACTTCTCTTTATTCTCTATGAAGAAATATTCATTTTTCCACCGTGCCAGAAATTTTCTGCACTCACATGGTATCTTGCGCATCTTTGGTCACCTGTGGCAAAAGTCTTCTTTGATAAACTTTTGTTTGTGGACCACCAGCAGAAGATGAGCCACAGGCCACAGTCTGGACACCCCTGTAATTAATTGATCTCTGAAAGCCACTTGTTATTTTTTTTTTAACATACAATGGAACTTACAGGTTTTTTAAGTTCGTGTTACACTCTTAAACTTTGTTTCATGTTTAGTCAGTGTTACAAAAAGTAAAAGTAGTAAATAATAATAAAAAGTGTTGGGTAGACATTGCAAGAGAAGCAGCACAAAATAAAAAAGCTCAGTGATGAGTAAAGGCTGCAGTAACAGCAGCCACTAGTACAACAAAATATTGGAATAAGAGAAACAGTGATGAAATTATTCTTACTAGTAAGTCACATTTTTGGAAATGAATCACACAAAACTGAGTCATCTAGAATTTATCTTAGAAGAAAACATTGTCTTTGAATTTGACTCTGGTAATCAGGTTGCAATGATATCACTGTTTGTAGTTAAATTTGCCATCATAATTTTGTCATAGAGGTATTCAAGGAGTTTAGGTTAAGAAATGTCTCATACATGATACATGATGAAAACAAAAACCAAGACTAGTTCAAATTTATTGGAGTGGCTGGGCGCAGCCTTGGAGATAGGATAGGGTGATAGACCTCCTGCTTCCTCTGGATGTTTTTGGGCCTGTTCAGACCCAAAGTTAATATCCGATCTAGGCGATCCCATCACGTAAAAAACAGGTGTGAGCGCCCCCAAGACGCATTGACATCGCATTTGAGAGATCCGATCTCTGACTACATTTGGAGGTGGTCTGGGTGGCATTTGTCCGCATGTGTCCGCATTCCTTTGGTTGTGTCAAGTCTACCAAAGGAATGAGTAACATTAAAGACCACCAGTACTCAACAGGGGCACTCCTGTGTCATCAGATTTTTCCTCATTCATTCAGAAAAAAACCCACTGTAAGTGATGTTTGTTCATTAGTAAAGAGAGCCGTCTGTGCTTGTAGCTGTTAACTAACTAAAAATGAATAAATAAATAAATGTAAGATTTACAAATGAAAGTAATGTGTGATTCTGTCATTAAATAACGTGTCAGCATGTGGTTAATTATTGATGCGGTCATGTTGATGTATAAGGAGCTGTGTTTGGTATTTCCCCATTTATCGATGTCTTGGTTTCCCTTTATTACTGAAGATTATGGTGTGTGTTAACGTGTGTGGCAAAGACATGATGCTCACACTAAAAACAGTGTTGTTCTCTGTTCTGGATCAGCAGTAGAAATACATTTTAGATAACTGCTGTGAAAATATCCTTCTGTGCCCCAGATGATGTCTGTTTATAGCATACAGAGCGTCTTGAGACGCATTGGGAGACGTATGTTAATGCAGGTCTGGACACTAAACCTAAACTGTACCTAAAGCTTATGATTGGATAGCTCAGATCGGATCTTTATGCAGGGTCTGAACAGGTCCGATGTTTACGAGGCATGGCCACTTGAGCCACATGGAAACCTGGGGGTAGTCACAGAATTTGCTACAGGGATTACATATCTTGAATGGCCGGTGAACGGCTTAGGATTCTCTCATGAGGAACTAGGATGTGTTGCTAGGGAGGGGGACACCGGGAATAACATGTCTGTTGCCACCGTGACCCAACTTCAGATAAGCGGATGAAAGTGGATGGATGGAAGTTCAAATTTAAGTCAATAATCCTTCTCTTTCCACAAAATCTGTCGTTACCAGTGTATAAAATAACAACTGCCACATAACACAGGTAAATGGTAATTTGGCTGCCACATGAGGAGTCATCTGAATGCAACACTTTTTTCTTTGCTTTCCTTTATTTCACACTTGAAAATTCTGTTGTGACAATTTGACACTGAAATATTCAGGCAGTGTTCTTACCCAAACAAGTCAAACACTATCGAAAAGGGAGAACATAATTGGCGTAACAAGCCAAATCTTGTAACACAGTGTATTCCTAGTGTGTTGGCTCACATGCAGGATGTTCCTCAAGACAGTCACAGTATTGGATTCCTTTCATTTTCTTCCTTGGGCACTACATTCTGTGAGATGTTAACAAGATTTTCTAATTACTTGCTGGAAACACAGTAGAGATACCAATACTTTGTAGTTGACAGGATAGAAATAAAATGGCGCATAGGACAAACAATGCTTCATATGTATAGCCAAAGCCATTAAGGAAAACACAAAAACATGGTTTTGAGGCGATAAAAGCATCTTCCTTATCAGTCTTGTAGCTTTGCCAGGGGCTTTTGTAGTTGCTGGTGTTTTGTGTCTTTTCCGTTTTCCAATTTCTCCCCTTTCATTTCTCTGCCTTGTTTTGTCTTGGAAAGCTGTGTGGTCCAGAAGTCTGAGGCCTCTGTGTTCTGCACTCCTCCGCCTTCGCTGCCGGAGATTAAAAATAATGGGCAGCACCATTAATTAAGCAGCTAATCTTACTGTTTATGTTTTGTCTTATTTACCGCTCACAGATGCATGGAGAACTCCCCCAAAAATAACTGCCTCACACATTCAAATCCTTTTGCAGGACCCGCACATTAACAGCAACAACCTCATACATGACTCAACGGTCTGTCAGGGACGCCACTTTACCTCATTCTAGCTGTAAAAAAAAAGCCAAAGGACACATCCCTTCTCTCTCTTTTTTTATTTATTTATTTTCCTAAGCGCCTCAGTTAATATTGTTGATTTAAGACCTCACCTTCAATTTGGTGTAGCATGTGGACAGAGCTTTTGCTTTTGCTGCAGCTGAACCAATTTTCTGCTTCAAGCGCCTTTAATAAACCATGTAGCACTATCAGGAGGCTTTGGCTTCCCTGATGAAGGCCATTTATTTCAAATTAATGGAGAGTTTCTTATCTTCAGCGGCCTCAAACGGAGAGAGAGATAAAGATGGCATGCTTTGGTGTAGTACTCTCTATGTTGTTAATGTGGTGATGGAAAGGTGGGGTGGGGGTAGGGGGGGTGGGGGAGGTAAAAAAGTAAGAAAGGAGATGGAGTTGGAGAGAAGACAAAAAGTGGAACAAGACCGATTAAACAGGCAAGATAAAGCATTGAAGGTTGTGTGGGGGAACAGAGTAATCTGATAGGCTGTCATCTTTTTAAAATGGGCTTCTGAGAGAATGCCAACAGATGCTTCATTCTGTCCCTTTCATCAATTTATCTCACTTCTTTCCTTTATATGTTTTTTTTCTTTCCATCTCTGTTCATTTTCCTCTTTAACATCTATCACCCATGCTCAGACAAACTCAATCATTGCATCCATGATACTTTTGCTGATGATAAAGTGTGGAAATGGATATACTATAATTGAAACGATGAGGTCAGCTCTCCACCATGGTTCAAAGCCAAAAAGAGCCTTTAATTTAGCTTTCAATTAAATCTGGTGTTAAATACTCCTCATAGAGAAAAGTCTCTATGCAGGCACGCAGTGTGTTGGCACATAGGAAAGTGTGTGCGTGTGTGTATGTGTGTGCATGAATAAGACTGCTCTTTACAGTGTACCACAAAGTGTGTGTGGGTGTGTTCATCTGTGCACGTGCCTGTCTGTACCTGCGTGGGCGAACATAACTTGCTTGTCTCTGCTTCAATCAGCCAGAATCCATTACAGAGAGGCACCCAGGCAGCAAGCCTGTCATAGTTAACAATCACACAGATAGACAGGCAAAGACAAATTATAATACAGCCCACATATCATATTAAGCACAGCTAATTCAATCTCTCAAAGCACACTTTTTCTGCTGTATTTGATCAAAATGATCCTACCCACTCAATTAAGTGTGATTTGGCACTAATTGCATGATTTGCAATGAAGCACGTAGCATACACCCCATAGGTTGTTTAACAAGTTGCAGAGAGTGTAGATGTGTTTTTTTTTCTCTTTATCTCGCCTCGTTTAATCAGATCTTTTTTTGCTAGTGAATATATATATATATTTTTTTTTAAATACAGCTTTTCCTTCGTTCTGTCTTGGCAAAGACTCATGGGAATGAGAAAGCAACTCTGTAATCCAAACTCTGAAAGTTATACAGTATATTAATAGACATTTCTTTTGCAGTTGTCAAAATCACTATTCGGCACAACACGTGTGCAGTCAATCAAAACACATTTCTCATTTCTAATCTTTAATATTCTGCAAGGACTGTGTAACTGAAATTAGAAATCTAATCATTACAATTATTTACAAGTTCACATGCCAATAGAAAGAAACTGTTCTTGTGGCGTGAGGTTTTGGTTCTAATGAACCGCAGCCTCCTGCTGGAGGGGATTGGCTCAAGAAGTTTGTGTCCAGGGTGAGAGGGATCAGCTGCAATGTTTCATGCTTGTCTCAGAGTCTGGGAGGCATACAGGTCCTAAAGAGAAGACAGATTGCAGCTTATCACTCTCTCAGCAGAGTGAATAATACGCTGCAGTGTGCCTTTGTCCTTTGCAGTAGCGGCAGCCAACCAGACTGTGATGGAGGAGTTGAGGATGGACTTGATGGTGGAGGTGTAGAAGTGCAACATCATCGCCTTTGGCAGGTTGAACTTCTTCAGCTGCCTCAAGAAGTACATCATCTGTTGTGCTCTTTTGATAAGGTCCTGTGTAATGTAACTCCACACCGTCAACCTAGGAGTCACTCAGGATAATGGTGCGGGTGGGTCTGCAGTCCTCCTAAAGTCTCAGCACTCAGCTGTAGGTTATGAATGCCACACCAGGACCAGACGATCGATCTCCCAGCTGTAGGCGGACTCATCCCCATCAGAAATTAATCCAATGAGAGTTGTGTCATTCGCAAACTTCAGGACCTTGACAGACTGGTGGCTGGAGGTATAGCTGTTGGTGTAAAAGGAGAAGAGCAGAGGACACAGAACGCAGCCTTGAGGGGAACCAGTGGTCTGTGAGTCGGGAGTGAGTTTTCCAGCGTCACATACTGCCTCCTGTCTGACAGGAAGTCTGCGATCCACCTGCAGATAGAGTCTGGCACACTCAGCTGGGAGAGCTTATCCTGGCTTAGGATCCTTTAGAGTCCAGGTGCTGGAGGATGAAGTAGATTTAGCCAGGTTTACTGCATCGTGTAGACCAGGCTCTGTGGGGGAACTGCAGCGGGTCCAGGAAGGGGTTCAGTGATGGCCAGGACAAGGAGCTCAAATTACTTCATTACCACAGAGGTCAGGGCGACAGGTGTGTGGTCATTAAGTCCTACTATCCTTGTTTTGTTGAATATGGGAATGATGAGGTCTTCAAGCAGGCCGGCACATGACTGCAGTGAGGTATTAAAAATTTAAACTTCTGTAAAGCTTAGGAGAGCTCCAGAGTTAATTCTCTCACTCTCTCTCTAAGGATTCAAATAGGAACACTACATACAGGGGTGTAACGGTACACACAAGTCATGGTTCGGTACGGTTCGGTACGGTTCGGTACAACGGGAAAAAAGCAACAAAAACTCACATGTATAAAACTAGCTTTTTTCATTTATTTTGAACAGACACCAATAAACTGAGAAAACTAAAAACCACCCCGTTTCCAGCGATGTACCGCACCTCTATACTGACAATATCAATATCCTCCTGCTCTGAGGAGCTGATGCACTTGTCAACTTCGATACACTACAGTCATTCTTTTGAAACTGGCTTGTTTGAATCCAAGCCAAATTGATTATGTGAAAGTTGATATGAAAATCAGAAATGCCCAAATCCACACCCCACTTGTCTTTATTCAGATTGAAATCTTTCTATTTATAAGGTTTCAGGTCAACTGATTACATGGGCTGTGATTTAATATGGTCTGGAACAGGTGTGTGACAAGTGATCCACCATTCATTCAACTTCCTCAATGACCAACTCATCTCAGTGGCACGTGTTCTCATTATTTCTTTCCTGCCATCTAGGCATACAATAATGTTCAGTTCTTTAAGCATTTAAATTAAAAACAATCCCTCATGTCCCCGCAAATTTTTGTCAAGATGGAGGGCATGCAGAGAAAGAACGCGGCCTGAAAGTCATCAGCTTAAATGACATACATGGTATATTTGTTCATTTAATCCGTCTGAAAAGGTTTAAACTACCCCAATGCAGCTGATTAAAATCCCATGCAATCTGGATCTATTTATTCTGTCTGAGTTGTCTTTATGAAGCATTTTTATTCTGTTTGGACCTTTAAATCCATGTAAGCTCCATGTAAATATGCCTACTGTCGCTTAGAAAATGATGAGTGAATGCTGCTATTTTGTCACTCCATTTATAACGCCATCTCTCTGTATCTCTATGTCTTGTCTTTTTGCAGGGCTCGCAACACTAAGGCAGTGTGTCCTGACTTGCAGGCTCAGATTTTATCCTGTTACAAGGAAAACGGAGACCAGACATTAAGGTGTTCAGACCTGGCTAAAGAATACATGAAGTGTATCAACGATGCAAAAAAGGTGAGAGCTTTTGTCAGCTATGGAAGGGATAGGATTTCAAAAACCACAGAAGATCTGAAGGGTTAATATGTCTGGAACAAAAATTCTGTCACAGGTTGTACTTAGTGTCAGGACACCCACAGAGCCGGACACAAAAACCCTAGACTTTACCTCTGAGTCATGGGGATTGCTTTTGAAAGTCATGTATAGCTTTAATGAAACTTTCTACAAAAATGAGAAAAGTTGAAGTTAAACAACGACAACCTTCTTCACATGGTCCCTCAAAACCCCAAGGATCCTTGGAAGTTCAGGACATAACTATCCAGTCAGAATGGTGGATTTTGAAGTTTTCCATGGAGAGATATGTTGTTATTTCTTGGAGCAGCACTCAGTGTGACATAAAAGAAAAAAAATCTTTTTGTCTTTTTGTTTTTTTCCTCATGTTCATGAAATTATTCTGGGGGAGTTTATGAGGCAACAAAAAATGTGATTGATAGGATTTTGAGTGCTGTCACTTTAGGTTTTTACTCAGAGAAATGTTGTCATTAAAAACAGCTTTCAGAGCGAATGTCTGATGTTAAAGTTTTCCAGTGCTGCCGAACATGTTTTCCTAACAATGCTGAAAATTATATCTTTTCAAATGCAAACACAATTTTGGTTGCTACAAATTAAGTCTCCAGTCGTACTTCACCATGTTACTGCAGCCCTCATAAATGTGGTTCTAACTTTAGGCAGTTTACAGGCACAGATTTACATCCAAGTAAGTGAAGAAAAATAAATAGAGATCATGAAACAAGTTAAAAATGTCTCCAAACATCAACCGTAGCAATTTTTTATATTCTCTGAATATGATCGTTTACAACACAAATGTTGTCACTGATAGGTGTGTTATAGTACTGCAGAAAAGTTAATGGACATGGTTTACTTGAACCTAAGCAAACAAGAGACGGTCCGTCAGATGCAGCAATAATGTCTGCACTCTCTTCATTAGAATTCTAGGAGGCTATTAAAGCAATAGACTCAAAAAACTGCGTTTGGCTTTTAATAGGATTATGTAATATAGGATTATATAATATTGAGGCCCTTTTAAAGACACAGTTCTATTTATTTTATATGTTGTAGGTTTAAGAGTTCAAAACTTAATCTTTTAACTCAATCCTTCATCTCAGCAAAGAGGAGGACATATTATTATTATATACAAACAAAATGGGTCAGTGTATAAAGGTCAGTGTAAATTGACCAGATCTCTGCTTTTGCAGCAGTTTTTTATGTTCAAAGTAAGGAAGGCATTACTAAACCCCAATGACAGTAGCAGGAACTCTCAGCATGCTTACGCAAGACAAGAAGAAGGCAAGTCCTAAGCCCAAAGTTCAAAATATTTATAAAGAATACTCAGTTTGGCCAATTTTAATAAAATAGCTGATTCTGTACGATGCACAGAACTGATAGAATCTACTCTTTCGATATGGAAAAGTATGGATTACATATAAAGTAGCACTTTATGTGCACTTTACATTGTGCACCCTAGAAGTGGAATTTCATCAAACCAAGCACACCAAATGTTGACAGTGAAAAATCCAGGGACTAGTTTGTCGAGGAGCTGCAGCAGCTGTAGTGCTTAAGTGGGCTTGGCCAATGCAATCAGATGGGGCTGCATGCGTCACCCCAGTGTTTTGGTCTTTTTTGTCTTGTAATAAAGTCTCATCCTTGTACTGCCTGCGGTTAGATATTCGGACCCTGCATCTGGAGTAAAATAATAATAACAATAATGTTATAATAGTAATAATAATAATCTTAAAAAAGACAGTTTGTAACTATTGTCAGTGCTTGGACACATAAAAAGGAGGGAGAAAAAGACTTTTTTTATTTCTGTACCTCCAGTAAGCCCATTAAACTTTACTTACACTCTTCTGTCCAGCTCATTATATTTTCTGCGTTCTTATTCTTTCAGTGCTTTATGCCATTGATCTTATTGCTTAACACCAAAACAGTAAAAGCCCAAGTTGGGTTTCTTTTTTGTTGTTTGTTTTACTGTTCTTTAAATTATTTCGGTGTCTTTTTAACCACTTGTTTGAGGTCATAGCAAAAATGAATAATTTTCTTTAACCGAGGTTAAATGTAAAGTACTCATTTTAATGATTTACCTATGGTTTTATGTATTAATGAGTATTTCTGGACTTATCTGATCATTTTTTAATGCTTTTTCTGGGGCTCCACAGACAATTTCTCATTTTACCCTTCCTTCTGAATGCCTTTGTCTCGGAGCAGTTATCTTGGGTTATAAAACATGTATTTACAGAGTCGAGAGATCTTCTCGTTTTATCTTTAGTATTTTATTTTATTTTATCTGCATTAAAATGTGCTACTTATGAATGCACTCAGTAAAATTTAGCCGATGCACTTTCCTTTTCGACATTCCCTAATACTCAATTGGACCTACTTTTGTATTATTTAAAGCAAAGATAAGTTCCTATGTGCATCACCACAGTTAAAAATACAGCTAAGTTAAATAAAAAATGGGAGGAGGAGGAAAGGAAGCTGGATGACAGAATACTGGAAACTTGAACTTTCAAAGTTTGTGCAGTAGGGACGTTTGAAGGTATAGCTCCGCATCATGCACCTAAACAGTGTATTACTGTGCCTCATGCAGGTCGAGGACACTGAAGCCTCCACTTTAATACAGTAACACAGCGCGTGATAATCAACTTGCCGAACATTCATTCTCCTGCTGTTCTATTAATGAACTGTGTATGTACCTTAGGTTTAACATGCTTCATGTACACCCATCAGGCACAACATTATGACCACTGTCAGGAGAAATGACATTGATCATCACCAAGTGTTGACCTGGCCTCCAAATTCCCTAGATCCCAAACTGATCAAGTATCTGTGGGATGATCAACAGAGACCCCTCCCCTCAACCCATAGGACCCAAAGGCCCCCACTAACAACATTCTGTTGCCAGACACCACAGGACACCCTCATAAGGACCATATCCATTCTCCGATGAGCCAGAATTGTTTTGGAGGCACAAGGAAGATCCACACTATATTAGACAGGTGCTCATAATGTTATGCCTGATCGGTGTTTGTGTGCGTGTGTGAGAGAGAGAAAGTGTCTGCCTTATATTAGCTGGTGTGAGATAACGAGGAGTGATGCGCAGACTCTTTGAAGACAGTCTTTAAAAGACTACAGTAGATCATATACAGTGTGTGTGTGTGTGTGTGTGTGTGTGTGGTTGTCGTGTGTGAACAGATTGCTACATTGCAGCCTGCTTTAACCTACACATCAAGGTCTTTCCTGACTGTCACCCATCAATCTGAAACTTTATAAAGTTCTTCCTCCATTCTGTGTCTTTAAAAGCTGTGAAAGTTAAATTGGTTCTCACTGATAGCATTTTTTTAGGAGTACAAGCTGCATACATAGGTTTCCAAATGTGGATCCAGTCTTATAAATTCCACATCATACACCTTCCCATTAAATACTCCATACTCCTCACATCATCTTTTCCCTCCTGGACATATAAAGTGAAAAGAGAGATTGTAAGTGAAAATGTTTATGATATTTAGTTGTTTACCGTTGAGATGTTCGTGTTCAACAAATGGGGGAAATGTTGGTGCTCCGATGGTTCTACTGTGTGTGTTCATTAAAGCCTAACATCATTTTCTTCACTTCTGTGCAATGCATATTAAATTAATGCATGTTAACCAGCAACCTAGGGAAAATTAGTCTTGATTTCTGTTTTTAACTTGTTTATGAGCAAAGCTGATGAGCAGTGTCTAAAGTATTGCAAATTTTGGACTGTCCTTTACTGATAGATTACACTACAGGTGCGTATTTAGTTCATCAGATGTAGTATAGAAATTATTGAGGAAGTGAGAAACAAAATAAGTGATGATTTTTCACTCTTGAGTGAATGATGACTTAATTGGAGCAGAATTCTGTCCTGTTCCTGTTTTGTCTTTCATAGAAGCTACACTGATGTGTTTTGATCAGTGTCACAGCAGGTAAGTGGACAGACCTGCGTATCGCAGACATCTTCCTGCTGGGTTAAGCTTCCATCTTTACATGTGTGCGTGCACGCATGTGTGTTTGATGGCAAATGAGGGGAGTATCCTACGGAGCCTGCCGAGACAGAGCAGACTGTCTCTAGTCATTATCGTTCAGGAGGCTAACACCAACGTGGGCTGTGCTACATGGAACACATATACACTGTCCAGACACTCAGTGGGATTCTCTATAGTGATTTATCTCAACCTCACAGATTCACATACTAACAACGCACACATTCACACACTGTCTTCACGCCTGGTGGGATTCTCAAGTCATTTAGCTCCAGTCTCAGGGACAGCCTGGATCTGATCAATGTGAGAGACTCTGCTCACTATAAAGAGAGAGGGAAAGAGAAAGAGAGAGCCAGAAATGAGAGAAAGGGGAATGAAAAGATTTGGAAAAACTAGCAGAGAAGTACAGAAGTACTGCATTGTCTAAGGATTCAAAATACATGAATAGTTGTGGAGAAAGAAGATGAAGGATATTTGGGTAGGAGAAAATAAAAGAAAACAGGTGAAAATAATTGGAAAAACATAGAGAGATGACGTGTTAATGCACTATGTTCAATACTGATGACTGTGGAGCTACAGCAAGGCTGCAGTCAGCAGCAAGTTGAGACCTCTGAAACTTTAAATGCTGATATTTTCCCTTTAAGCAAGGACAAGTAGTAAGATGCACACACACATAAATATCTGAAGCCCTGCTGGGTTTACTTCCCAGGGAGTTACTCCTAAAGTTAACTTTAGGCTGACCATCATAGTTGAGAAAGCGAGAGAGAGAG
>JASGAT010373131.1:0-12478 GCA_030220025.1 Chelon auratus
CCGTCCCGGATGAGTCCATTGACGGTGGTGTCGTCTGCAAACTTCAGGAGTTTCACAGAAGGGTCCCTTGAGGTGCAGTCAGTAGTGTAAAGGGAGAAGAGCAGCGGGGAGAGAACACACCCCTGGGGGGCACCAGTGCTGAGGGACCGGGTGCTGGATGTAATGTTACCCAGTTTCAAATGCTGCCTCCTGTCAGTCAGGAAACTGGTAATCCACTGACAGGGGGAGTGGGGCACAGTGAGCTGGGACAGTTTGTGGTGGAGGAGCTCCAGGACTATGGTGTTGAACGCAGAACTGAAGTCCACAAATAGGACCCGTGTGTAGGTCCTGGAGCCTTTCTAATCCTCTGTCTCTGAAAGAATTGACACACATACTGTTTGCAGATCCGCGGCCGGGTGCAGGGGTGGTTTGGGGTGCAGCTAGGCCTTTTGTGATGGAGATGGTGGGGGGAGTGAAAGGTGTGAAAGTCATTTCAAACCTTGAGTAGAAGTCACTGAGGTCCTCAGCTAGGCGGGGGCTCCCCACAGGGTGGGGGCGATGGTCTCCTGCAGTTGGTAATGGTCTGCAAGCCTTTCCAAACTGCAGAAGAGTCGTTGGGGGTTTTGGTTTTTTTTTTGAGATGTGGTCTTAAACTTTTGATCAGCTGATGAACAGCCTATTTCAGTTTAATGGTTGTTTGCAATAAATTGCTTACTCAAATGTTTTTCTTGTCTCACTCCCATTTCTTCTTTTTGCATTTTGAAGCACTGCTTAGAACCTCCTTAAGATCCAACAGTGCAAAATGTAAATTCTTGCAATTTTTCAACTGGTCTTAAAATTTTGATCAGGAGTATATGTGGTAAGTAAAGTCGAGTTGACATTGACTAGTTGATGATGTCACACATAAAAACACAGTGGAAAGTAATGCTTTGCAACAAAGAAATCTTGACCTAAATATATTTTGTAGCATCTCACACAATGAACATTTAGCTCCAAAATCATTAAAAAATGAGATGTGGATGTTTTAAAGTCACCTTTTTTTAAAAATCACATTTACAGCGATATTTATGGTTTTTACATATTTACTGTTCTTGTAAAATAAATATTAAATGTTAAATCTAAATGTTAAATGTTATATCTAAATGTTAAATTCATTCATTCATTCATCTTCTGTAAGATGCTTGTTCCTGTGAAGGGTTGCGGGGGGGTTGGAGCCTATCCCAACTGTCCTAAATATAAATCTACATATTATATCTAAATGTTAAATGTTAAATCTACAGTAAGTGTTATATCTAGCACCCGATGAAGCTAAATATTTAGCTAATATCCTAATTCATGCTACCTTGTCAGTGGAAGTACAGTTCCAAAAATAAAAGCTTCATTGCAATGAAGCAATGAACAGAGCCAGTATTGCCAATACTGATACTGGTACCTGTTACTTGAAATTTCATGGTCATTGAATGATTTTTGGCATTTTGCCTTAAATTAGTTGATCATGATTATTATCATAATAAAACACAGGACAAAGGTAATTTGTTTTTATTCCTGGCAAATCATTTTTTTTATTAACAAACAACAGAGAAATTTAAATTTAACAATATATAAATAGAACAATATAAAACAAACTGAGCCTGAGCAGAGTGAAAGAGGAGTGCTGTTTGTGCAAGAAGGACTGGGCTGCACTCACACAAACTCTGCGAGGAAATTTGAGTAATTTGATGGACGTATAGAAGAGAAAGTCCAACAAAAATATTGATCTTATCACGCTGGGATCGATCCGATACTGATATTTTGGTATCGATACTATTAATATTTAGATCGGTCCGCCCACCCCTAGTGACTGCGCACTGCTGTTTTCACTCTCGGTGTTGCCTTTCACTGATTGCATGTCCTGCGATTCCACGGAAAACATCGGAAGAGTGATTTTGACAAAAATCAGACTTTCAGCAATGCATCTGCGTGTACAAGTGCAGCGATAGTGACTCCTTCCATCTCAGAACCACGACAGCACCTGGTAAGTTTGTAAGTTTCGTTCAACTAGCATAGCATGTGTGGGACTGTTTACCTTTAGTTTGTAGCTAAAACTATCTAGCTAGCTCAGAAGATGTAACTTTTGCTAGGTTAGTTAACGATCAACATGCTCCGTGCAAAGCGCCTTTGTTTTGATTCTGCACCGTTGTCTGCTGGACATTTACAATACACACAATTATAAAGCTAATGCTATCTGGACATAAATGTCTCCTCAGTGCTCCACCAGCACTGCACATGGCACTGCACTGGGGTCAAGCAATTTAAAAAGCATGTTTACAAGAGCTCATATGTTTCTGCTGAATCGCAGGGTATGCAGTCAGTCAGTGAAGAGCAACATGGAAAAAACAAAACCACCGACTGTGGCACATGGCCTGATCACAGCATTGTTCATAATGAAGCTTTTGAAGCTTTTATTTTGGTACTTCCGCTGACTGGCAGTGTGAATTAGCATATTAGCTAAATATTTAGTTTCACCAAGCGGTAGATATAACATTTAGATATAATATCGATTTAACATTTAGTAAATGTAATGAAAAGGTGACTTCACATGTAATTTTTTAATGTCCGGTCTCTCTCTTTGATACAGGAGACATGGAACGTGGGGTGAATGCGAAAAGGCTTGGGCAGACGGAGATGAACAACTGCTGGATTGATGAACTTGGTGACAGGAAAGTGGCAGATGGATTCTTGGTGACAACCGAGATAAATGGACAGAAAGCTTTCCAAATCTGTGAGATAAACTGGGGACCACCATCTGATACAATGTACTTGGGGAAGTCGTGGATGAGAAACACATGGGACAACATGACATCTGCTGTTTCTTTGTGATGAAATCCAGGGAAATGTCAGACCATGGACAACACGGAACAGGACTGATGTGAAGGAGGCCAGACGGAGGTGAATGGGCAACCTTGTTGCACGCACAAATGGGGCAGGCAGAAACATAGTCCTGGATATCCTTCTCCATCCCCAGCCACCAGAAGTGGCGATTAGACTGGTGTGGGCCCAATGGATGACCTGCCGACGGAGAACAGGAGGCACAAAAAGTCTGTTGGGCGGGCAACCCCTAGGCGGGGTAACATTGGCATTAGCTCTTAGAACATCTTCCTCAATTCCCCAAGTGACCACACCAACCATACAGGAAGAGGGAATGTTAGTGGAAGGGACCTCAAGAGAAGTGTCTGGTGAGTACATCCTTGACAGGGCATCAGGCGTTCCATTCTTTGAACCTGGACAATAAAACAGCCAAAAATCAAAACGATTGAACAACAGGGCTCACCTGGCTTGACGAGAGTTTAACCACTTAGCTGTCTGAATATACTCTAGGTTTATATGGTCAGTCCATATGATGAAAGGGTGCTGAGCCCCCTCCAGCCAGCCATCTCCATTCCTCTAGGGCCACCTTAATAGCCAGCAGGTCCCTGTTGCCTATGTCATAATTTCTTTCGGATGGAAACAGTTTGCGAGAAAGATAGGCACAGGGATGCAGCTTGTTATCTGTAGCACTGCGCTGGGAGAGCACCACCCCACATAAGAAGCATTTACCTCTGCAACCTCTGGCAATGCATGTATGGGGCTTGTGGTGAAACATACCTTCAGTCTCTCAATTGGCAAAGCCCAGGAACCGCTGAAGCTGCTTAAGACATGAAGGTATGGGACACTCCATGACAACTTTCACCTTTTCTGGGTCCATCTGCAACTTATTCTTAGCAATGAGAAATCCCAAGAATTAAACAGATGACTAGTGAAACTCACACTTTTCAGCTTTTACGTAGAGTTTGTGTTGTAATAGCTGCCAAACCTGTTGCTCATGAGTTTCTAGGTCGGGGAAAAAAATCTAAATGTCGTCAAGATACACAAAAACAAACTGGCTGAGCATGTTTCCAAGTACCTCGTTAACCAGGTTCTGAAAGACCGCAGGAGCATTGGTCAGCCCAAAAGGCATTACTAAATATTCACAATGACCAGCGGGTGTGCTGAATGCCGTCTTCCACTCGTCCCCCTCCTCACCAGATGATAGGCGTTGCGGAGATCCAGTGTGGTGAACACAAATGCTCCCTGCAGGAGCTCAAAAGCAGAGGAAATTACTACTGAGGTCCTCCAGGTCCACTGAGGGGGTTCAGCACACAGCCCCAGGGGGAGCCGGTGCGGAGAGTGATGGAGGAGGAGGAGACATTGTGGATCCTCACAGACTGCAGCCTGTAGGTTAAGAAGTCCTGGATCCTCAAAGCGGGCGTAGAATCTGTTGAGATCGTCAGGTAGAGAGGGGTCCCTGGGGAATTGTGCATCTCTGGTGTTATAGTCTGTGATGCACTTTATGCCCCTCCACATACTCCGTGGAACGCTGGACATGATCTATCTCTCGATCCTCTGGGCGTATGCAGCCTTGGCCCTCTTCACTCCTGCAGTCAGCTGTGTTCTAGCCGCCCTGATTGCCAGTCTGTCACCAGACCTGAACGCAGCATCCCTGGTTTTCAGCAGAGACCGGACCTCTGCATTCAGCCAGGGTTTCTGGTTCTTTCTTAGGCAGTGTGTCTGTCAGGTTTACGTGGTTGAAATCCCCTGCAATCACGTAAAAAGTCTCCAGGTGCTTATTCTGGAGCGAGCTGATGTTGTTCTGGAGCTCCTTCAGCGCATCGTTAGCATTAGCACCCGGCGGGATATAAACAGTCATAATAAACACCTTTATTCACATCGACGCATAATCCGCCCCCGTGGGCTTTCCCCGACAGCTGGTTGCGGTCTGCACGTAAGAGAAGCCGGCCGTCGATCTGGAAGGCTTGGTCCGGCATGTTGTCGTTCAGCCAGGTTTCCGTCAGACAAAGCACCGCACAGTTCCTCATCTTAGTTGAAGTAGGTCCATCTTGTTGTACAGGGAGTGGACATTGGACAGGAACAGGGACAGGATCGGTGGTCTCCCAGTGTTAGCCTTTAGCCTAGCTAGCAGTCCGCCCCGTTTGCCCTTCTTCTGCTTCCACGCACACCGCTTCCTCTTGCCCTCTGTCTGGCGTGATCTGCTACGCCAGTCCTGGCTCTGAGTCCAAGCACCGCTATTGTCCCACTGTTGTTGTAGTTGTTCGTTGTTATTGTTGTGCTCGTGGCCAAACCATTCCTTAAATTAATTCAGTTCAGTTGCCCCGGGAGCACAAAGAAGACTTCAGCACCCGCAGGAGAGGAAGATGGCCTGATGATACCTCCTTTGAGAGAGTATATTCAATCAATATATTCTTTCACGACTTTCATTCAGGTCCAGACAGAGAGTAAATGTGGCCCTTAGGGGGCATGATACCAGCTAGGAGGTCGATAGGACAGTCAAAAGGATGGTGAGGAGATAATGAGGTTGCCTTAGCCTCATTAAAAACCTCCTTTTCATTGTGGTAACATTTGGGGACTTTCTACAAATCAGGATAACCTGAGTCAGGGGAGGGTGTCATCTCAGGAAGCAAGTCAGGGGACATAGGAGCCAAACAGGATATTAAACAGTCATTGCTCAACTCCACAACCTCTGTCATCAAGTCCAAATATGGGTTGTGTTTAACCAAGGTAATGCTAATATCACAGGATAAGCAGGACATGAACACAGGTGGAACGTCATGGATTCAGAGTGCAAGTTAGAAAATACGAGGTTGACTGGTTGAGTTACATGAGTCACCTTAAACGGTAGTCTTCATCAAGAGCCTTAGCTTCGAGTGGTGGGTTTAATGGAGACACAGTCTTAACTTACGGGCTAGATACCGTTATTGATACCGCTACTTTTTAATAATTACAGTGGATGCATCATCATGACCTTTGAGTGTTACCCCTAACCCTTTAGTGTTGTGATTTGCCTTAATTTTTAATCAGTTAATCCAGCACAGAATTTGTGCAAAGTTTATAAGTAAATAGAAAATACTTTATTATCACAATAAAAGGTTTTGTTCAGAAACAATGCAAAATGATCACTTGAGAACAAATGAAATCAAATTATTTTTAGGAAGTGTTTAGGAAGCACAATACAATTATAACTAAATCTCTTCATTTATTGCACTTCTCTCTAGATTTTTTGTTAAATAAAGTGTACAAAATTATCACTCCACAACAAACATGCTACTTGAAAAAATAGTTTGTTTTACATTTTTTATAATGTTTGTATATATATATTTCTATTATATATTTACATTTCTCCCCTTTAGTGCACTTCTTTTCTTCTTTTCGGGGATTTCTCTCCTCCTCTCTGCATTTCTGTAGCTCTGCGTGTTCTTTTCCATGATTTTTCATATCTTTTTACAAATAGTATAACTTGCTATAAGTTTATTTTCACACTGAAAATACACTGCCTGGTCAAAAAAAAATTCACCACCTGGATTTAACTAAGAAAATAGATGGATAATTATGTTTCAGCAGGCAACAAGTTATTTTACCTCAACTGATGCAATGAGTAGCTTCTCATTTGTTAAACAACCATGGCAAAAGACACATCCCATGGTTGTGGAAAAGATGTTAGTCTGTTTGAGAAGGGTCAAATCACTGTCATGCATCAAGCAGAGAAAACATCTAAGGAGTTTGCAGAAACTACTAAAATTGGGTTAAGAACTGTCCAATGCATTACTAAAAACTGGAAGTATGGCGGAAACCATCGTCTTCGAGGAAGAAATTAAGTTGGAAAAAAAATCATGATTGATCATGATCGGCGATCGTTTGGTGAAATCAAATCAAAGAAAAACAACAGTAGAACTCAGGGAAGTTTAATAGTGAAAGTAAGAGCATTTCCACATGTACATGAGAATCTTTGGGATGTGCTAGAGAAGGTTTTCTGCAGTGGTCAGACTCTCCCATCATCAGAACAATATCTTGGTGAAAAATTAATTCAACACTGGATGGAAATAAATCTGAAAAAGAAATGTTACAGTGAAAGAACGTTTTTTGGTGGTGACTTTTTTTTGGCCAGGCAGTGTATAATAGTATAGTATATCAGCATGAAGCCATGTTCCGTCTGAATGCTGAATGCTATGGCCATGCTTTCCATGGAGTGGGATAAAGTCAGAAACATGGTTTATTTCACTAAGAGGGTAACCCATCATTTTGCTGTTCTGCCAATCAAGCCTAATCACAAACCTCGAGCGCAGGTTTTGGAAAGTACATATTCTCCTGAAAACTGGAAGCTAGCACATTATGGTTGCCACCCTGCGTTGTTTAGGTAAAATAATGTGCAACAATAGAATGATCCGCTAATGACCAGTTGCAGTACTCTTGGGATACAATGCTTTTGCAATGGTTTTGTCAGTACTTCATAGGTTTAACTTAGATCAAGTGTGGCCCTAGGATGCACTACCACATTGCCATTAATTACATCATATTTTTTCTAGAACCCAGTAGTGGCTTCATTCTCAAACTCTGGAAGAGATAAGGAACATTCAAGAACATAATCGTGGAATTTTCAAATAAGGTTACCAAGTTGCTCTTGGAGAAAGATCAAACCTTGAAGAGGCCCTTCTTCATCATGCTTCCTTCCTGCTGGTCTTGTTTTGCTAGGGCTTTTAGATAAACTTCTGCTCCTAGGGTGACTGCAGCCGTGGGCTGGGGGTTGTCCTTTTTACTGTCACATTTGAAGAAAGATACATTCCCATGGAGGTTTGTGGGATGTGCCATGTAGAGTAGTTGTGGGGATGATAAAGATTGTTATTATGCATTCCATGGCATAAATCCATCTGTATGTGGATATCACAGCTTGGGTAAAAACATTTCTCATTTTGCTTGTGCAATAATCCATTCATAAAACATATATAGATGGCCAATTACATTTGTGTCTAACATTTTTCTTTAATTCCAAACTAGACAAGTCACAGTGCAACTGTGACTAAGAATGACGGCAAGGCATGTTGATTAAGAATGACGTGAGGCATCAAGCATGTCACTAAAGCACTTTTATATGTTTACTTATTTATTAACCTTCCTAAATGACACCAAAATTAGAATCAACTTTATTCAGCCATGTATGTATCCACATAAAATATTTTTAATCTGCTTACAGATTGCTCTCACTATTCTAAAGTAGTACACTTTTTCCTACACCCCTCTTATGGGAAACATGATATGTAAAAAGGAGTAGTCAAACACCTTCAACATTGACACAAATCTAATGGCTGTTTAAGAAAACAGTAATGAAGCAGTGGTGTCAAACTGAAAACCCAGTAAAAACAACAAATGTTATTTTTACAGAAACAATTGTTGTTCCCTCAACAATAGTTTTTAAACCAATAAATGCATTAGTCTGAGGCTCAAACAAAGGGAGGTTGGATCTGGGGAATTTGGATGCCAGGTCAACACCTCGTGCTGTTTTTCATGTTTTTTTGAGTTGTTCCTAAAGTATTTTTTGTGTGTCCCTCTGTCGGGCTGTATCCTGCTGGGGATGGCTGCTGCCATCAAGGAGTGTCATGGGGTCAGGGAGCATCGTCTGGTCTAGATGGTACATGTCTAAGCAACACCACACAAATACCAGGTCCCAGGAGAACATTACATTGTCACAAGATGGTGGTCATAATGTTGTGGCTGATCGGTGTATACTCCCTATTAAAATAAAAGATACTGCATGCTCAAAAAATCTGTATCATATCTGTATCACATTATTTTCTGTATTGATTTCTGCTCCAGGAGGTTTGTTTTTTGCTTTCCATCTACATTGTTTCTGGTGCATCATTTCCTGATTTTCCAAACCACAAATGAGCCATGGTCAAAATGACAGAAAATGCGTGCCTTAATGCCATGTCAAAAAAATTGTGGCATCTTTTATTTGGCTAGCTAGAGTCATTTCCAGGCCACACATCATGTACTGCACAAATCTTGCTCAGGCCTTGTTTTGTCATGAGATGTTTTAAGATGGAGCCAATCTGCATTCACGTTAGTACACAGACACCTACTCACAAGACACTGTGGGCAGAGAACATAAATTAGATTTGTTGCATAAATAGCAGCCTCCAACATGACTGTTATTTTGAATCAGCACATCTCTAATTCATTATCAACAAACTGTGGCGACTGTAACATTTACAGTATGAATATAATTTATTGCAGAAAGCCATGTGTTAGTCGTAGTTTAACCATTTATAGAGATGGAACAAGGGTGGTTTGTCTTGGGAAATTATATTTCACCCCATACACTGACATGCTATCATAACATGACAATAAGAATCAGTTATAGGGGATGGGAATGTCCTTGTGTAGGACTCAGCAGCCAAATTCTCAACATGAAGGGTTTCAGATGAAAAGAAAAAAAAATATCCACTAAACTTCCATGCACTCACTTAAGAAGATACTTGACATGGGCCTCAGAGGCCTAACTTGTGTTGTGTTTGGCTGAGGAGAATTTGAAGCTGCAGGGCAGCAGAAGCCACCTGTGGTGTCCTTCTGTCCAAGAGATTTTTGGCCATGACTGCATATATTAGAATACAGTATAGTAGAACTGATGAAGGTGTTAGAAGGGATAAAAGGAGACAAAAATAAAAGGTATGAAAGAGTGCAACTGAACCAAGGTTTCTCGTGACCATGCAAGATAGTATTAGCTCTACATTTTGAGATTTGTAAGTATTGCTTTTCAAATTTTAGGTTTTGACTTTTATTTTACAATTTATTTTGAATGTAATGCTAGTGATATGTATTCAGAGCCGTCTGGTTATTGTTTGGAGCTTTTCAGATCATTCTTTAATGTTGTAATGTCACTAATTAAATGTGCAAAACATAAATAAACATCCCTGAAAACATTAAATAATCCTAGGATGTCATTAAAATCAGCTAGAGTTATCAAGGTGTTTCTAGAGTTCTTAATGTCATGGATTTCCTTATTCAGGCCCGCCTCAAAAGAAACAATATTGTGCTAAGCGTCACTTCTGCTTTAAGTACAGTGCTGCAACACTGTGAACCATGCTGCCAAATTGTAGACACAAGTGTTTTGGTTGTGTCATGTTCTTTCTGGAAGCTACGTAAAATGAGGTAATACCATCATCTGCCCACAGGTCTCTTGTGGCCAACTCCCTCCTGCAAATCCTGCCAGCCTCTGATTTCCATGCTCATGGACACACTGGTGTCTCTGCTCATTTAACCCTGATCATATCTAGGGAATTTGGAGGCCATGTGCTGTTTTTCATGTTTTTTGATTTATTCCTAAACCATTTTTGTGTGACCCTCTGTCAGGCTGTATCCTGCTGGGGATGACTGCTGCCATCAAGGAGTGTCATTGCTATGGGGTGGGGGTGTCTGGTCTGGTCTAGGTGGGTGCTACATGTCTAAGTCACATCCACATGAATGCCAGGTCCAAACATTTCCCAGCAGAACATTGCATTGTCACAAGATGGTCAATGTTATTTATTTCTCCTGTCACTGGTCATAACTTTGTGGCTGGTCGGTATGTCCTTACTTACGGTATGTTTTTTACAACAAAGTAATCAACTGAAGTCATTGTGGATTAGTTCATGGACCTGTTAATACATCACGTTTTTTAAATTGCTTTCTTACTGACATGCTTCTTTTAATATTAATAATACACATTACCATTCAGTATGTGCCAATTACCTGAGACACATTTGAGTATGTTGCAAATAAAACTGAAATAAGGAAACACCCATCGAGGAACAGGAGTTGACAGAGATGAAACCAAGTAAACTTTGGTAGTTATTTAAGAACATAGATGGGTGCAAAGTAATCAGGACATAGCAGTTATTTCTCAAATGTTCACAATTCAATGTTTTCTATTTGAATAGCTAGCAGGGAACTCCTCAGCTTGAGTTTTTGTAGTGACTGTTGTATTTGTGGAGCCAAATATTGGAAACTTTGATACTGAATCTACTGATGTATGTTAACTTTGGCAGTGTCCAAACAATTGTGGGGATGCTTTTCCTGCACATTACTTCACCTCCACTGTCCACCACCCACCATCTCCTCAGGTCGTGGAGTTTCCTTTAGCCACTGCTCGCTGAGCTGAGGATGAGAAAGCAGAGGGAAGACACTGTGATGCATGTTGCAGTGAAATCTCAAGTGTCTTAGAAGTTTTTAGAGAAAACATTTCATTGTGGGAGTTTTTCTGTTACTGTTTCTTTTTCCTTTTTTCATTCTTTCTTTTCTTTCTTTTTTGTTTTAAGGGGCCCATGTTCTCTTGGTGAACTCTGCTGTACCCTGAGTAACAGGCCACAGGAAGCCTTCAGCCAACCATATCCAAAATCTACCTTACTCTTGGAGGTAATGAATCTCTCTGCGATCGCTCCTGCATTCCCAGAGTTCAGTAAATGTTAAGACTACTGTTAGAAAAGATAAGGGCAAAGCTCTTTTCACTGCTCTCCATACAAGACAAGTCTTGTACAAGACAAGTCCCAGATGTCAGTGTGAGCTAAGAACTGTACAGGAAGTGAAACAGAGTCATCAAGCAAAGCGTTAAACAAATAAACCACGCATACTGTTTGTTATGAAGTACTCCTTTCACATGTGCATGTGCTTAAGCAGCACTGCTGACACCCAGAGTATCATCATCATGACTATGTGCATACACCAATCAGCAGTAACATGACTACAGACAAGTGTATCATACTGATTATGTTACAAGTGGGTGAGATATAATAAGCAAGTAAACAATTTGTCATTAAAATCGATGTGTTAGAAGCAGGAAAACTGAGTATGGTGTTCCTGGTTTGCATTGGTCTGTTCCTATCAAGAAAGCAGTGAACCATCAACAGGCTTGTGGGCAGCAGAGCTTCATAGATGCATGTGCGTAGCAAACACTGATTCGTACAACATTTGTACAACATTAATCAGTCATGCTTACATATATAAAAGCAATAGCAATTCAGTAATGTATTAGTTGAATGTGGTGACTGGTAATGTTGGTGCTAATTTAAAATTAGATTTAAAAATTATAATTGTTGAGCAAATTAAGTTGTAACTGGAGCTAAAAGCTGTTGGTGTTTATTTGCTTGCAGATTGATAAACTGTGATCGAATGTCAAGATGTGTTTGGAGACACATTAAAAATGTCTGTCGTGTACAAAGTATTTTAATGTGGTTACTTGCTGATTACTGAAAACACGTTCATATAACCAAGTATGAATGGTCCCTAAATTGTGGCTTTGTCACTTTGTTTTCAGTTTGAGGAAAAATCTCCTGTTGCTTAGTCCAATTCCAAAACAGTCTTTGTGTGTCAGTCACCTAAGCACCATAAAATGGACCTAGAGGTGTTGACTCAACTTGACCACATAATTTGCCATACCCAGTAGCCTCTGAACAGTTTCATAGCTTTTGGTTTCGCCAGCTGTTTGATGTCATGCACACTTTTTAGCTAAAAAGACACAGGAAAAGCCGACAGGCAAAACAAACCAAAAACGCCACCACACCTGGGGGGAATACCGAGAATGATGAATACACCCTCTTTTTAAGAGGCAGTGTAGAAAAGTAATTCTCTAATAACCGAGGCACTCCTCCGGCATGGAGCCTTCTTCAGGGCCCTGAAG
>JASGAT010373132.1:0-11799 GCA_030220025.1 Chelon auratus
TACAGTAAATTCAGTTAAAATGCAGTGACAATGTATTTAATATATTTTGTTTTTACAACCTGCTGGTTATGCACTATATAAAACAGAAGTTCAGTATAGCCTTTATGCATATTTTCGCGTTTGCTTAATTCTTTTATAGTATATTTTTGGACTAGTCAAAATTAAAAATAAATAAAAAGATACGTTTGATATATAAAAAAAATACTTTAAGAGCAGTTTTCAGTGTATTTAGTGAACAAAGATGCTTGAAGAAAAACGAAAAAAAAAAAAAAGGTAAATAAAGACTCCTCCAGATCAGTTCACTGAATGTGTGTTGAGCTGTGTGAAGCCTGTATCTAATCAGGGGAGCATTTAAAGGAGCATTTAAAACTCCGTGCACCACTTTGTTAACAGGTTGCTTCATCTTCACCGTGCTCCACTGCAGCAACTTTCAACTCGGCAACCTGGGGACTCGGCGAGCTCCAACCAAACTTTTCTGATTGTTGGACCTGAACCTGAGCCTCTTAAGTTCATCTAAGTGCGTCTTTATCGACACGAAGCGACTCGAAACAACTCAAAGAAGGAAGAGACATGAAATAAAACTTACCCGAGTGAAACGCAAGACTCTAAGTTTCCCTCGAACGCGCTCCCTAGTCAGTACTTCAGCAGATCCATAGAAATGGATCCACGCGTCTAGCTACATGTGATATGCTTCTGTTTCCGGTCAAACCTTTCAAAATAAAGCGTCGCTGGACGAGTTGCGCTCAACGGAGTACTTTTTTTAACATGCATGAAAGCAGAAAAAACACCGAGACAGAAAATTTAAAAAGAAACCGCGTTTATTACTTAATTAATATTTAAATTTTACAGAGAAAATGGATTAGAGACAATGTAATGCAACAAGAACACTTTAAAATAAAACCTTAATAAAATAAACCATAAGTCGTGTTTGTCATTTCCTCTATTCCGTGTATATTTTATTATTAAAAACTTTTTGTCACCTATTCAGCGAATTAACGTTTTGATATTTTAGCGTCATTGGTTTAAGTTGCTTTATTATGGAGATCACGTCTCACCACTTCCTGTGTTTTCCTTTCTTTCTGGGTCTTGACCTTTTTTCTGTAAAGGCATGGTCTGACCCTGACGTCATTTCTTAATTACATTCGTACATTTCAGGAGGAGATCAAATAGCGACGCTGTGGTTGTGCTGCTAATCCACGAAGAAGAGAGCCTCACAGTGGGAATGCAGATTTATTATGAAGGCAAGAAACAGACAGATGCTGCTTCTTGGTTTACTAGTGCAATATCTAATAATCAAAATCTGCTTTATTTGTCACGTATATTCCAAGTGAGCACACATGGAGCAGTGGGCAGCATTTATCTGAAAATATAGTTAAATCTTAGACTCAAGCTGAGGGCAGCTGGTTATTTATGCTGACTGATCCTTAAAGCTGTTTGACAGAAATCAGAAGTCAGAAATCGTCCCAGTCGGTGCACGGCTCCACTGAGTCCTCTGAATAAAGACCACATGCACTGTTTTCCAAAGGATGCTTCACCTGGAAAACAGTGAAACAATGCAGTGATGTAAAGCAGAAATGCGCAGCGGTGCAAGAGTTGTCACAAAACAAAACCAAAACTTACTTTTGGAATAACTGGGGGGGTTAATGTTCTTTTACATAGTCCATCCCAGTCGAATCCTTCAAACCATCTGAGTAAAGACAGACTCTCATAACATATAACAGCATGCTTCTAAGCAAAAGGCATGAATGCTTTTCCCTAGCGTAGTAAATCTGTCGTCTTACTTGTGCTTCTGAATGTCCTTGGCCCCGTTTCGGTGACTGCCCAGTCTCTCAGAGGGATTGCTCCTGAGTGATGTAAAGCGAGCAAGAACACACCAATAAATAAACTATGAATTAATAATCAGATTACCTTATTTAAGAGGTGGCACTGCAGCACAATCTGCAGTCAATGCGCCCGCCTTATTGCTTAATTTGCTCCTATCTGGTATAGCCTGGAGGGAAAATATAAAACAATCCACAAACGGTGTGTGGATTTTTTATGTGAGGAAAAGGCACTACTGAAAAATAAGTAGGATCATTAGCTGTCACATCGTGTTTAGTGGACCATATTTACACCTGCACAGTTTCTTTATGACACTGGAGGCACTTTTGCTGATGGGTTTGGGGAAGTCGATCTGATCGATGCCACGGACGGTTGCAGCGAGAATCTGCATCGGGTCAGAGCTGCTGAATGGGAGCCTGGAGAGAAAGATACGAGCCCATTAAAATCACTTCTATGTACTGGGCGCTGGAGAAATGAGCTTTGAACACAAAAGGACAAAACTGTAAAGCTTACCCACCACTCAGGAGTTCAAACACAAACACACCCAGAGACCAGAAGTCTGCAGATGTACTGTGGCCTTTGTTCAAGATGATTTCAGGTGCCATGTAGCCCAGCGTACCGCAGAATGTCCAGGTTTTCTTACCCACCTCTACCCTCTTCAGACATCTGGAGCCAATCTACAAGAGGCAGATATCAAAACATTTACCTGAAGATTCAACAGAGAAAACGTGGACCTAGGCTTAAAAAAACAAAAACAAATACAGTACCAGTTTGGCATAACCATGCTCATCCAGAAGAACATTTTCAGGCTTGACGTCTCTATAGATGACACCTTGACAGTGAAGAAAGGTCAGGGCCTCAACAACGCAAGCTGTGTAAAACCTGGTCCTGCATTCTTCGAAATATCCTCTGCAACAGTATGGAGAAGAGCTCATTTAAGCGTAACAGATAAAAAAAATGTTGCAGAAAGATAAAATCCAGACCCTGATCAATCGTAATATTTCGCTGTGATGAAAGCTTGAATAAAGGTTACAAATATTTTTCTCAGCAAGATGATAAAATTAATTTCCTCTAGTTCAAAGTACGTACTCGTCTTTGAGCAGACTGAATACATCCCCACCAAGACAAGCTTCTGTCAAAACGTACAGGTGCTCAGCAGTTCTGAAGGTTTTATGCAGCCTGTGATTGATTAAAAAAAATGTATTAGATTTTTTTTTAAAATCATTACCTCAACACCAAGACTGTCCTTATAATTACTGCCAAAAAAAGAGACACCTGACTATAAAAGGACAATGGGCCTCCATTAGGATGCGACCTTCTCTCAGGACATGTTCTTTCCGACTGCCAGTGAGGATCAGCTTCTTCTTTAGGACCTTCATGGCGAAAAGACACTTGATGTTGCTCCTTAGTTGTACCTTACAAAGGAAAAATCAATACATTACATTATAGAAACATGGAATCTCAATGAGGCACCACCACAGGGGATCTGTGTCATTGTGTATTAGCGGCTATAAGATCAACCCTTACCAAGTCTACGTGACCAAACTCCCCAACTCCCAGACTGCAAATAATCTGAAAATCACTTAAGGTGGATGATGAGAGGAGAGCAGGATCCACATCAGACCTGCACAGAGTGAGAATATTGGTGAGCCGGTGTTTTGTGTTTGCCATCTGTGCAAATAAATCAGTGTTGCAATTCTCCTTACTCAGATCTGGAGTCACTGGTTCGTGGCTCATCTCGATGGCAGTCAAATGCAGACCCATCGATAATGTCTTTGAAGGTCCTGAAACACAGAAGCATGTGATCGTCTTTTATCTCTTGTGTACACTGTCCTCAGACTGTCTGCTACTGTGAAGGTGCAAATTTCCCCCATGTGGGATAAAGGATTATCTTCTCTTTTTTTTATCTGTTCTGATCTATTCGTATCTTATCTTATCTTACTCCATAATAATTCAGGTAAGAAAGTCCATTCTTTGTGTACATAAACACTAAATATCCACTCACTCTCTGTCTATTACCAAGCATGTAACGTCTCCATCAGCCGTCACGTTCGCAGTCCGAATGTCCTCTCTGAAGACAAGAAAGGACCATTCAAATCAAAAATTCTAATCAAAAGATCAACAATGCAAAGAATAAAATATCTAAAATCGGATGCTCATTGGAGGCTTTGTGGGTCTAATGGATTCCAAACACTTCCATATTTTTTGGGACTGCCAGGCAATAAGACCTTACTGGGATGAGATCCACAAACATATTGTTGAGCACTCTATTGTTTGAAACATGGAACATCAAAGACAAAAAATTGCTGACTATACTCTTGGCAGCGAGCAAGAAAGTAAGGTTAAAAGTAGAACCACCCACCATTGATGAATGGTTTGAAATTTTCTATGAGATTTATGTTATGGAGAAGATCCGTTTTTCCCTCGAACTTGAAAAAGAAAATTTTTATAAGATCTGGACCAAATGGACTGGGTATCTAAAATCAATCAGATCTGATTTCATTTGACTGCACTTGTGCTACCCTCTTTTTTATGTGATGTTTAGACTGTATGAGGTGGTGCGTTCCCGTTCCGTTCTGTCTTGTTATAGCTTCAACTGGAATAATTAGTGATCCGTAAAATAAAATCTTAGAAGGCCAGTATGGAAATAATCACTCAAACTTTCTGCATCCATCCTTTTTATGTTCTTGAATGACTAAGGCTGTAATGAATCTATGTGATGGAAATTTGCCTTTCCAAATAAAAAAGATCCTTTAAAAAAAAAAAAAAAAGGTATCTGAAATCATGCAAATAACACTTTTTCTTCTGAACCACGCGGATTGTTTTCTTCTTACCCCCACAGAGCTTTTTCACCGAACCACTCTCTCTCTGAGAGCTTAGAAAGCACCGTCTGCTCTTCATGCCCCGGCTTCTTTTCCGTCACTTTCACCTGGCAAATCCAGAGGACAGAGGTAATGAAAAAGCATTAAAGCAGCGAAGAAAAGCGCCCATGTCAATTATCGCCATCACAGAGCAATTTCTAAAGCTCCTCTGACATTTTGTCCTCGGCAGTCTAAATCTATTTCTCGGAAAGCCTCATTTCATCTGTGCAGCAAGCAGAGAGCGTAAAACTTTACCTGGCCTTTGCTAATGATATAAAAGGTGTCTCCTGCAGCCCCCTGTCGAATGATGTAGTCACCGTCAGCATAGCGTGCCTGGAAGACAAACAGACAGTGCAGCAATGAATTCAAAAAGGGAATTAAAAGGTGGAAGGAAAATAACCAGCTCTCGGCACACAGAAAGACTCATTCTAAAGCTATCGTTGCACATGTTTGTTGACAGATGCAACACAAAGAACGCTGAAAATAGAAAACGGAGCGGGGCTGCGTGTAGACAGGAATGTTTACACAAATCTGGCGGTCCCTCTGTCAGCACACATAATCTATTTGCCGGATTCTGTTTAAAGAATGATGGTTTTACAATGTTGTGCTTCACATCTTAATAACTTAATCTGTACCTCCTCCATGAGATCAGACATTTTCATGATGACATCCTCTGACAATGACTGGAGGAAGGGAAGGCTGCACACAGGAAGAGGAGATAGCATGTGCTGAGCATAAATCACAGGAATGTTGTCCTCAAACAGAATGACCCTTTTGATATTGCTGGAATATTAAGCAGGCATTTCAAATCAAGCGTACTGGCCAGATATTCACCTGCTTAGCAGCTCCACTGAATGAGAAAGGCGGTTGAGACCACTCTGCATGAGTATGGTTTGGTAGCTCTTGCGGTCAATAACCCACAGCTTGCTCTCCGTCTGTGCTGCAGATCAAAAGACGTAGAGGTATGGAGGAAGTGATAAAGGCTGTGACACTAGAACTCATTGAACCTCACTCCCTCAAAGACACATGCTTTCAGTGATGGATATGGGCGCACAGTTCAGAGCAGGGAGTAAGAAACTTGCTTTAAGAATGCGTACCTGGTAGAATGAAATGAAACGTATGTGCTCATTTTCCTCACATGTGACATTTAATGGAAATGTAATCTAATTTTCCTTGGCTATAATTACTGCTTTTCTTTATAATAGAGCACAAAAGAGGGTGTTGTAAATTAATAATGACCAATATTGATTGGTTCACTGAAACTTCCTGCAAATGGAACAAAATGTCCTCTAGACAGTCTAATTAGATCCAACATCTGATAACGTGGCACAGGATTGATATCTCAGTTCCCCTGTTTGAGTATCATCCATAAGTTTCTACATGACATGCAGCTAAGGGCCATTTCCATCCGCAGCTATCCTAATATCACAGGAACACTTTCAATGACGATGCCCTGTTTTCACCCGCTCCCTTATCACTGTCACACTGAAAGTCACCTTACAAGCAGACGCCTTACTGATGGCCTCAGATGGCCACATGTCGGGAAAAAATTAATTTCAGGTCACAAAGGAGATAAACACTGTGGGGCGAGGACCGATCATAAGGGTAGGACAGACAGAAATGGACACTGAAGTGAGGATGGCGGCCTTACAACATGAGCTGAGCACTATTACCAGAGAGCAAGCAAATAGTGTGGAGCAAATTGGAAACTGACTGGTCTCAAGATAAAGACAGCAGTACCAGCAGTACAAAAAAAAGGGAATGAGATGCTTCATCAAACAAGGCAAATAAACAGATGCTTCAATCTAAACTGATCACGGCCATTTCCACAGCCTATTTATTTGTGAAACCAGGTCAGATGCACGTATTGATGGCTCTGAAGGTTTTCTCACAGGACTGTGATCATGCTCGAAGGAAAGCGATAACACACTTTCTATTTTAGAAGGAATAGCACAAATTACGACACCAGTAACGTGTGCTATGATAAGAGAGCAAGAGTCGTTTATTGCAGATCGTTTCAGGAATAATTTTTTTGTAAAATTCACGTTAAATTGCAAGGAGGGGAAGTGTCTCTCTAACAGCTGGGTCACAGCAAAGCAGGAAATGTCTTAAATTCCCCACATCTCTGAGAAACCCATTTGAAGTAGCTGTTCAAGATTTCAAAAGGTCTTTGATTTTAGATTCAACAGATGTGTCTGGTTTATGCAAGAAAACGCCCGCTTGTGAGTTTCTTATAAGCAAGAATTATTTAAATTCACACCAAGTCAAGATTAATCACAGTGAAAGTCCACCAGTGTTTCAGGTTGACAGCTCTCCAGAGATATCATTATTAAACCAAGAAACCAACACAGAGTGCTTTGATACCTGAGACGGAGTAGGTGTGGGTGCAGCTGTAGAAGAGCGCTAACTCTCCAAACATGTCCTCTGGCTCAACTGTGAGCACCTTCAGTCCGTCCTTTGTCATCTCCAGTCTTCCTTCTGTAATTAACATATACTCAGCGAAGACACACAACATGAACATTCACTGGTTTGTGTCAAATAGAGAGACTGTCAAGAATCTTGTCAGTGTTTGTAATTTTCAGTACAAACAACAGAGAGGCAATCATCCTGTCAGGGGCTTGATGACAAGAGAAAAACAGACACTGTTTCATTGCAAATGCAGCCAAGATTCCTCAGGACAATCAAACACTGATGAACTGTGAGACCAGGGCAAAGCAGAACCCTCTTTCCTCTACCCTCTTTAGGTTCAAGTTGACATTTCAACACAAAACATCAATGTAGGTCACTTGTTATTCCCCCAAGTGTCTCCTCTCCCCTCTTGCTCAGGCATGCATTTGTCACATTTCTGTGCTTGTGATATACCAGCAGTAAGAAAACTGAAATATTAAAACAAGATATTTCACTGGGACGTGCTTAAGGACCCGTCATCTCCATGAAATCTCAATAAGCATCCCATAAAAGCATGATTAATGTTAGCTGTGATAAGAAGACAGTGGCTTACCTTCTAAAACATAAGCCTGAGCCCCGACGGCCCCCTCCTGAATGACGTAGCAGCCTTGATTGATGGTGGTGTGATACATACAAGCTACGATGGCTCCGATTTCTCCTTCGTCAAGGTTCTTCAACAAGTCGTTTTTCAAAAACGCTGCATGGATCAGCCTCTGAGACCTGCGGACATGAAGGTAGGACACTGAGCTGAACATTTAAGGGCAAGTTATTACATGTTCTGAATGCTCAATATCATACTCTCTGGAAATTATTAAAAATATTTGTTGTTGTGAGCCATGTGGGAAGAAATCAGTGAGACTTTAACATTTGAATGTCAGACTTTTCATTCGGAGCAGGTGGGAGCTGAGGGAACACTGTGTGCTCTTACTCTTGGCTTTTGTCACAGCTTCTGTGTGAAACCATGGCGAGAGTCACAGGGTCCAGACTGAGGGGCTCAGAAATGACTGTGTTCCTTTTGGCACTCTGGTTGTCCTCAATTTGAGCAGAGCAAGCTACAGAAAGAAGTCAGAGCTCTGAGTCATCTTTAAGGCTTGTGCCACCTGTTGGTGTTAGCATATACAGTAAAAGCATCATGCTCTGTACCGGCACTGACTGCAGAGGGTCCAGGGAGCGAGACAGTGGTTCGGTAGCGATCCAGTTCTTCCTGCAGTCTCCGAATGAGCTCATCTTTAGTATCCAGCTCAAGTTCTAACTCATCTATTAGCGTGTCCCTCTGGCGGAGCTCCTCAATCTTGAGCTGCAGGGCAAACTGGAGGTCCCGAAGGGTGCCCATAACCTGCAAACACCGGGTGAGATAACGACAACAACAACAACAAAAATATATATCTCTCTATGCATATACCTGTATATAGAGGTCCAGCTACACCAAATGCATGATTTCTGTCTGATTTTGCATTTAACCCCATTTTCCTGCAAGGTCCTCATGTAACATGTCAGCCCTTCCCTATCGTCTGTGTCTCTGCCTGTGATTACTTAGATTGATTTAATTAATATCAAGGCAAACAAGGATGCAGTGAGCTATGCCTGCTTGGATTAGAAGACGATCTGCATGATTCTCACACATAATATACTGCATAATAATCATAATAATGACAAGGATAGATAGATAGATGGATAGATGGATAGATAGATAGATAGATAGATAGATAGATAGATAGATAGATAGATAGATAGATGGATGGATGGATGGATGGATGGATGGATAGATGATTAAAGCATATTCCAGTAACACAGCTTTCCATGCATTAAAAATACAATATATTTGTCTTTGGTATATGCATATATTTGGTTTCATTACCATTATCACCTGAATACTCTTTTTTTCTTCTGAGCTTTCTCTCTCGCATCTCAATGGGAAAAATTATTCAAGGACAAAAAAAATGCTGAACAAGAAAGTAGAAGTGCCATGGACTGCTTCATATATAAACTCACTATGCTGAGTGCCACTCACAAGTCTTAACAGAACAGTTAAACTGATTTTTCATATGATTTTCAGGCGATGCCACATGCAGTGATAAATAATCATGTTTCTAACAGACAGCCAAGACCAATGTGTATAGAGAAGCCTGCATAAAGCTAATGCCAAGCGATATTTCGCACCACACACAATGATCCCTTACCTCATGCAGCCTGTAAAGCGTTGTGAGAGTCTTTCTCACTTGTCCTGAATAGGTTCGTCCTGGTTTGGCGACAGACAGTCCACTCGACAGGTGCACCTCCCCTCTGTAACCACCCAAGTGAAGGATGCTCTCCTCTCTCGCTGGGGGCTGGCCAGGGCTCGACACAGACAGCAGGCAATCACATGACCAAGACAGCGGGACCATCCAGCAGGGCGTAATGAGGAATGGACTGGATCCCAACTGGGTCAGAGGGTCCTCGGGGGTATTTCTGAGCCCCGGGGATCCGACAACAGCGAACATTAATCATTTTTATTCCCCACTGAGCACATGAGACATTGAAGGCTGGCTGCGTGCTTTGATCACAGGTTTACTCACTCTGACTCCGTATGTGCACAAAGCAAAGTAGCACGGTGGTAATAGCTGTAGCTGCTAAATTCTGAATAGTGAAATATGTTTTATTATAAGTGCACGGAAAGTCTAAATTGTGATTTGAATATAGTTGTAGTGATAAGAAGTAGTCAGTTTTACGTTTAACCTGATGATGAATGCATATATTACCATCTTCCTTTTTTCTTTTAATATTTAAAGACACTATCCTAACTTTTTTTTTTCCAGGCATTGCCCTCCGCTGCAGTACCTCACTCCAGACAGTGGGTGGCAGTGTTGTCCTCTGAGAGCATCCGCAGCCGCTCCCATTTTCAGGAGAAGAAGATGGGCCTTTGACAAGAGAGGAAACCCCTTATCGCGAATCAACAAAAATAGCGTTACTTTGATAGATTTAGTTGTAAATCATTTAGAAATACTGTTACGTTGCTGCGTGTTGTTCGACATATTTGAAAATGATCCTCACAGTGAAACCGCTTCAAGGAAAGGAGTGCTGTGTACAGGTAAGGCACCGCCGAGCTAGCTAACCGCCCATGCTAACATAATTCGCAACGCTTTGTAGCACGTATGAGGCAAGCTAGCGGTTCAGCCGACAGTGGAGATCATGCCTCAAACTGAGCTACATTTAAATGAAACAACACTGCTCGTGAATCTTAAGTGTCAAAATGGCTGCCAAACACCACACATTGTAGTTTAAACGGGCGCTAACGTAGCTAGCCTGCCAGCATAATTCGCAAGGAACGAAACGTTATGAGCCTTTCTCTCCGTTAACTTTCTATACCACTTGCAGTCACATCATCTGAGTGGGAGCTCTCTAGGTCCTTATTTGGTGGTTCTTGAGAAAAGGGATGTCACTGTGCTAATCGTTTAGCAAAGCAATATCTTAGGAAAATATTTTGGTTAGGCTTGCAAGTTGGTGGTTGTTTGTTCACTATGGACCGGCCCTGGCCCCACTCTGTACCTCTCATGTTTTGAAACGATAACGTTGCTATATGAGGCACAAACTGGGGGAGTCATACAGCATGTGTAGAAACACCCACTAACCTGCTGAATAATGGAGAGCATGAATCACTCTTAAGTCTTGAGTGTAGGGAGTGTATTGTTTTTAATCTGATTAGGATGATAAATAGCTGAAGGATTTTGTGTAATATAATTAAGGAATAATACGGACTCTAAAGTGCTTGATGATGTGCATATTATTTCTTAATATTAAATTTTGTAGCCAGCACAGAAGTGACAAAAGCATTTTGAGGGCTTTTCAGGAAAAGTACTAAATAAGTCAGTTTTTCTTTAAGTATAAGTGGGCAGAGGGGCAATAACAGAGGGTTTCATATTCTTTACACGTAGACCTTTTAGTACGTTTAACAGAAAGCGAGACCATCTGTTGTACGTGTTTTGATTTTGTCAATCTTTCAGGTGACTGAAGATGAAAAGGTCTCCACAGTGAAGGAGCTTGTGTCTGAACGTCTCAACATACCAGCAAACCAGCAGCGGCTACTCTACAAAGGGAAAGCGCTTGCAGGTAGACATTCAAGCGTTCGATAATTGCAGCTTCTCGATCTTGTAATTCTTTTCTACATGCATCAAGTGTTAAAGTTTTTGACGATAACAAACCATTATTGCTTTCCCTCAGATGAACACAGACTCAGTGATTACTCCATCGGGCCAGAGGCTAAATTGAATCTGGTAATCCGTCCTGTGGGGGAGAGGACTGGTGCTTCAGGGATGGTTGCCAGTAGCAGCAGCAGCACGCATGGAGGAGTGTGGCAGACTGTGTCCACAATACTTGCTAGGCACTTCAGTCCCGCAGATGCAGCAAAGGTCCATGAACAGCTTATTAAGGTACTGAAATGCAGCGTCTTTGCTTCTACACATTGTAATCTGATTAAAGATAAATGTTTGCTTGTTCATTCTGATACATGGACATACAGTGGATTTACATTTACAATGTGATCGTCCATTGCTGCCTGTGGAAACTTGAGGCTAAAAATATTAAGGGCAGCATCAAGCGCTGGGTGAAATGATTTTGCCCTAGTGATGGGTCATTTATAAGCATGTCACAGTGAGAACAAGTTAATAATTTAGTTTCTGGCATTTTCCAATTT
>JASGAT010373138.1:0-46430 GCA_030220025.1 Chelon auratus
GTTCTTCATGTTTTTTTTTTAGTTGTTCCTAAAGCGTTTTTGTGTGTGTGTCTGTGTCAGGCTGCATCCTGCTGGGGATGGCTGCTGCCATCAAGGAGTGTCATTGCTATGGGGTGGGGGTGTCTGGTCTAGGTGGGTGCTACATGTCTGAGTAACATCCACATGAATGCCAGGTCCAAAAGTTTCCCAGCAGAACGTTGTGTATTGTCACAAGATGGTCAATGTTATTTACTTCTCCAGTCAGTGGTCATAATGTTGTGGCTAATCGGTGTATCTGTACAATTGAATGACCATCAAATAGAACTAAACTGAACTTGGTGGGCAAAACATGCAATACCTACACGTCAGTTTGTGTTTTAAGTAATTATAATTAAATCCACTACCGACTACACAATTAATCAAATTAATCGGTGTCATTTCTATTGTGCAACTCCCATTCCCACACAACCAGTAGCCACCATAATTGGGTTAAGGCACTCCAGATTTGTTCCCCTCAGTGGAAAGCGTGTATCAAAAACTATTTAAAGAGTCTCATGTTCCATGTGAGGTGGCTGGCAGCCTTACAGTAATGCTAAGTAGGTTGATGTGGTATGATATTGTTATGCAACATAGTCCAAAATGCTCTAAGCAAACAAGAATAAACACTGCAAATGTCATAATCCAGTTTATTTTGTGATGATTTGTGATACCCTTTCTAAAACTGAAACGTAAAACAATTCTGTGTGGAAGTTTATTGACCTTTAAGTAGAAGAGACACGGGTCTATTGCACAACAGATGCTAATTTGTTTCTGTGTCTCACAATGAACAATCACAACCCATTCATCCCTTCAACAGTCTAGCAAGAGCTAATGTTTTATTGCTGATTTGTACAGAGCAGTACAGCCTAGTTTTGTTTATTTTGTCTGCTAAAAATACCTTTTATGATTAAGCTGGTAATTCTGTTCTTCATTCTTGATTTTCTTCAGTTACAGATGCTACAATGTAGTTTAGTGAATATCACTCCAATTCCAATATTTAGGAGAGACACCCAGTACGGTAATAAAATTTGTCTCAGGCAAACAGTGATTGACTTAGCATGGGCTAATATGTTGATCCAATACCCAACGTAGTAAGATAAAGTCAAAAATCATTATCTGTTAGGTCTATTAATCAGTGGATGCGGCTGTTGGACATGAGGAACCAATTTAGCCCATGGTTTTGTAACGCCAGTTTTGTTCCCTCCTATGTCATGTTGTGTAAAAAATAAACACAGAAGGAGTTCATTCATTTCTGAACAGTTTGCATCCAATGAAGCTATTCAAAGCTATTTAAATAGTTTGTAGTGATGATACTGAGAAATGGAGGAAATAAAGGCTGTACGGTGTTAAAATATCAGGAGACAGTGGAAATGAGAAAGAATTGGAAGCTCCTCATTTGTTTCACAAGGAGGGAAAAGATGAACAATTGGTTTTGCAAGCAAAAGACACCCTAAAATCATTTATTTTGCAACATAAAAATGTTCTTTCCAAGCAATATCCTTATAGTCATTTTATTAAAAACTATGCACTGTGAACAAAGGCAGTCTTGTGTAACAGAGCCTCTGTCATGGGGCAGAGCAATGTTGTACTTGCTTAATTCAACAAATGGTTCGAGAATCTTGTCATGTCATCCCAGTCTGGCCTCAAGCTCTCTAGATCATACTTAAAATGAGACAATATAGAGGATTAAAAAGACTGAGACCACATCAGATTTCCTGCCCTGAAACATTTTGTGGAAACTAACTCAGTTGTCCAAAGCACAAACAGACAAACCAAAAGTACCCACATCACCAGATCAATGCAGCTTTGTTCACACTGAGAGATAAACCATAAAATTAATCACAGATATAGAGTCTGCTAAAAACAGCATTCAAGACTCCAGTCAGCAAGTACTTTCAAAAACATTCTGTCTCCTAGTGATCTCAGAGGAGAAGCAGCACCTCTCAGAAAGGGAAACAATGGTTTGGGTGATCCAAGTCTTGAGATATACTACCTTTTTAACCATATGTTTGACTTGGACGTCGTTTTACATATGCTTGCCTTTGTACTGTGTCTTACTGGAGGATTGCACAAGAAGAGTGTACTTCAGGGAACTCAGATATAGAATTTTATTCACTTTTGTGAAAAACTGGTCTCAGTGGGCCAGTGATTGACAAAATGTCTTAGCCATCTGCTGAGTGATGAAGAAAACATGTCTTTCCCATTGTCTTCACTATGCAAGGATTGTTTCTCCATTATTTTTCCACGTTTCCACATCACATTTTAAAATAATATTGACCTCTTGTCAGCCGTGCATTCGCAGCGCCAATACGTTGCAAAAATACAGGCAATTGTGGAATGGCCTTTAAGCGTGTCTTCAAAATCTTGTGCATCTATTCTATTCTGAAAATGCACACAACCAATGTTCCAAAAGGACAAAGGATAAATGAGCTTGCTTGTAATTCATAGATACAAATAAGCACGCATCCAATAGACATAGCAGAAAAAACAAGCATTTCATGGAGGGCAATAGAAAAAATTCTACATACTGATGAGGCTAAGTGATGTGTATCCGAGTCTGGGTCAGTTGTTTGGGGTGTGTTGCTACTCTGGAGTTGGACACTTGCACTGAAACGATTTCACCCTGACCAAAGACAAGCAGCACTCCTTTCAAAGACATGCTCTACCCTCTGATCTGCTGTTTGGATTCATACTACAGCAGGATAATGAGCAGAAGCACACTTGGAAGCTTTGAAGAACTAATTGAAGACCAAAGAAGGAATGCTGACTGTCATGGACTTTCCTCCACAGTACCTTCACCTCAACACCTTTGAGAATTTATGGAGCAGTTGATAACCGAGGAAGCAAAACATTCCTGACAGACAAAAAGCTTTTTGAAACACTGTCATTTCATGCTTGGATACCATGTGTAATCGCATTTGAACAGATGTGTTCATTTAGCTCGAGTACACTCTGTCCAGCTGATTAAATTTTAACAAAACATCTTGCATAAAACGTAAAAAACAAACAAACAACAACAAAAACCTACTTTCATTATATAAAAGTGCATTTGAATAATGTGGCCAAAGTTCCTCTCACCATGATGACGATCTTGGCAGAGCTGTGTCTGTAGCGCAGGCTGTGGTAAGCAAGGAGGCCCAGAAAACTGTAGAACACTAAGGTAGCCAAGTTACGAAGGTCTAGAAGTGACTCCACCAAGGGGATGGTGCCCATCGTCCAGTCGCAGCAGAGCTCTGAGGGATTCAGTAGAAGCCATGCATTCACAGGGAGTAGGTAGTTGAAAGTCAGTTGTCGAGCGGGAGTGGGGCTGACTGCCGCTGGGTTATCAAATCTACAATAGGACACAGACAAAAAAAAAAAAAAAAATCATGCAGCCAATAAAGCATGAGGTGGATAGGTCAGGAGAGGGTAAATGTGTGCAATTAACATAAATATGGTATTCTTATATGAAAAGAAATTCTGATATGCAGGGATTCTGGACACAGTTAGACATGGAAAAGAAGATACTGACCGGATAGCTTGGCATTGTTTCTGAAGCAACCTCAACATGATTTCTTTATATATTTTCCTGATAACCACTTTAGAAAACCCTTTTTCCTAAACTGTACAGTTATAAAGATACCTTTCAATGTGACGTATCTGAAAGTGGACCTCAATCAACCGCTAAAGTTTAACTTTAGAGCAAAACGTTTCATGAACGTTGATGCAATAAAGTAAGTAATATTGATATTGTACGCTAGAAATGTCATAGATTTCATATGAGAACTATCTGTCATATCAGAAATACTGTGTGTTGAGTTCTTATAAAATATTATTATGTTGATCCAACACCTAAACCAATCATCTCTTAGATCAGACAACAGCAAGGTGTTTCATGAAGTGTTTTGCAGTCAGTCAAGAACAACTGCAGCGCCTGGCTCCAAAAACTACGCCCACCCTTATCATGCAAGGTTATTGTTGCATATGTCTGCATATTGACAGAGGAAGTTGGACAGAAATCTAACAGACGATTGCTGGTTATTTCTCTGCAGAAGTGCTCATTTAAAATAAGCATATTGACAGACAGATGCACAGGGTTGAAGTTTAGTGCCATAGGATGTTTTTACACATCTTTATTAATCACAACAGCTGGGGCTTGAGTCACTGTATCCTCATTTCAGATATTATCACACCAAGACGTGGATTTCATAGCCTGGACAAATTGCGTTTAGAAATTAGTTTTAATGCAAGAACAGAGTGTTTAATTTAATAATCAATTTATCCATAACATCCTTTCCTGTCTAGTTTCCTAGATATATGATATGTTGTATCGTGGCTTTGCATGCCTCCATAAAGCAATAAGGAACATGAATAAAAAGGTCAACTACTAGACAAACCAACACTGTATTCCATGCATAAAAAGGCTATATCTATTCAGTCACAGGACCAGATTTAAGACAGAGCATGTGACACTTTCCCACAAAATACTTGACATACATACATACATTTTAAACATGTAATGTAGTGATCTTTTTCATTCATCTTAATAAAAAGATGACTGAGGTATAGTGAGCATTTAAGCCTCAGGCTTCATATCAAATCCACTTTGTTTTGCAAAACTCGAACTGCAGTGTTGCATCCACAGATCACATGGACAAGATCCAAGTAGATCTCTAACATCCGCGCTTACCATTTACAAAATCCGCAGCACATCGGTTTCTCTGTACGTTGTCAATACCTAATAAGTCAGCGGAAGAGCAGAATCATGTGAAAAACGAAGTACATTCCATGGAAACTGCTGCCAAATATTTCTCTGGAAAATGTGATCCTCTTTGAAACTGTACTTACAGATAAAGGTGGTGTATTTCATCACAAGGAAAGTTAAAATAAATATAATAAAACAAATTACAACACACCCTTGGCCTCAGAATGTAGTATTGCCCCCTTCATCAGAAATAACCTCTTGTGGGCCTCTTCCATAGCTGTCCATCAGTCTCTGGCTTTGTGACATTATTTATTACTCCTTATCCAAAATTCATTCAGTTGTGAGATGTTTTAAATCTCCCGCACAATATTTACTTGGGATCTTGGCTTTTTAATGGATAACTTTCATAACTCTCAATTTCTTCTTTTTGAGCAACTGATTGCTTATGTCATTTATTATCCTGGATCCTTATCCTGATAAAAAGGTCATCTTCCATTTCAGTATCAAGTTTTGGACAGATGGCATCACACTATCTTCAAGCACCCCTTGATATGATACAGAATTAATAGCTGAATCAATGGCTTCAAGCCAAAACCATAACACTTCCATCACCATGCTTCAAAGTTGGTATGAAGCTCCTTGAAAGCTGTCTTTGCAGGTGCCAATTACATTTTTGCTGTTACTGTGGCCAAACAACTATCTTTGAGTACTCTCCTCTCCAGAGCACATTATTGCAAAATGCCTCATCTCTGCCCATATTTTACTTGGCAAACTGTAAATCTGCTCTAACAAGTAAAAAATATTACTACTCCCAGCACAGATTTAAGGCTACAGAGTTTGAGTTTGAACATTATAACGTACCAATAGCAATGTGCATTCAGTCTGAAGCGTGCAGTGACTGTCATCTGTCAAATAATCTGTTTTAATTGGCAGCGTTTCTAAGATGATCATGATGATCAGTTGCATGTTCAAATGTTTTGAAAAATTTTAAATTAGTTTTTTGGCGTATGGTACGGGTGCTCACTTTCAGCGTGATAGATTAATGCACCGTACTATACATTTATTACATTTAATCTGAAACAGGATACCCAACATTTTCTGCCCTCCTCATAAGCCCCTAAAGCACCGCATACCAACCATAAACCCAACAAAACTGGCAGAGAGATACAATCTCACTGTAGTGCCTTAAACCCTATAGCTCGTAGCGCTAAATCAGTCCAGTTTTCCCCCAATTTTAACTCTAATGGAAAGGTCAGGAGGCGGTCTAAAACAAAAGTCTACTATTGTTTCCTTCAGACAGATTACATGAAATTGACTAAGCATGCTCACATGCTCATTTTTTTGTGAATAAGGCACAGTTTACCAGGCAGTAGTGACAAACATATTTTGTCTTCAGTTTCCTGTGATATCACCGCATTCTTAACTTGTGATCTATAGCTCTTTTTTTTGTTCTTGTTAACCACATACTTGCTGTTATCTTCACAGTGCTGCTGAGAAGTCTAAACCTGCTTTACAAGACTACTTATGTGGAAACTAATCACTTTTGGGGAGATGATAATCTAAATATGTAGTATTGTTATGGCTCGAACATAGAACTTCTCTGAGATAGCCTGGATACAGATTTAGGATTATACCTTGAAGATCAGACCATCCAGAGTAATTGTCTGGAATTTTATCTTCACGCTAAATGCCATTAGGTTTAATCCTGTGCAGACAATTTCAAACTAGTTCAGATTTAATAAGTACTTAACTCAGTAGAACTATTAACATTTTTGGTCCTTGGCATTGCATTTTCGTTGGTCACACGGAGTTCATCGAAATCTAAATCTGAATTAAATTAAAAATAAAAATACATTTCTCATACTGAATTATTACCTTTAACTACAGCCCAAACCTTTAGACAGCTGCAGCTTTCAGCATATTCAATCTGAAGTAAAGAATGGATGCTACATTTAGGTACCATGTCTCAACTTTGATTTGAGTAGGTTTACATCAATATCACAAGAATTGTGTGGCAGGCACAGCTCTTTTACCACATAGTGCCCAAAGAATAGAGGTCCAATAGTACCTTGAAAGATATCAAGTAGTATTGATATAAAGCAGACACTTTATATCTTCTTTGGTGATCCTCTCTCTGACCTTCAGATACTGCTTGTTTTTGAGTCTTTCAGCTTTTAGTCTGGTCTTCAATAAGTGGAACTTTAGATTAATGATGCATTTAATCCATTTGGGGATATTGATAGCAGACATACCACCTTGTTTGACACAAGGTGGTTTTTTTTTTTTGGTTTAGTTTTTCTCTACTGTCCTCATTTCATTGATAGTAGTTGATTTTTTATTTCATCAGTCCACATGGCTTCTGTATGCCCACAGCCAGGAAATCATTTATCTTTATCTGTTTCACACGTATACCTCAGTCCTGGAATTTTCAGGAAGAGCTGTGAGTGAAAACACGTCCAAATCAGTATGACCCTACAACTGTCTTTATCCTCCAAGGTCCCAAGTATAGAGTCTGTTAGAGCAAGTATCTATCTGAAGAATTCATAAAAGCGAGTGTGTGCTGATGATTTTCACAATGTTGCTTTGTATGTATATTTTTTTTTTGCTTCCCTTTATATTGCCTTCCATGGTTTCGTTGATGTAGTGAATATGTCCAAATACATGTAGTTTCGATATCAGTGATAAAAAAAAAATGAAGTGCTCTTCTTCCTGTACGCTACCTAGGTTCAACCTGTAGGTGAGAATGCACCTGACATGTACAATCTTTTGTTTACAGTTACATGTGTTAAAAGGGCAACGCCAGAAGGTGTAAGAACTGTCAAGAAAAAAGATGACATCCATCTCTTTATCCACTTCAGGTTTTATTTTTTGCTGCATTTTGATGCTACAAAAGACAGATGGTGAACAAAATGGAATTGGAAAGCTGTTGGACAGTAGTGTTACGTGCCATCAGTGCACGTCTTATGTGTGTATGTTTGTTGTTTCTTCTTGTGTTTTTCCAGGTGCTGTCGTGATTGAGTGTACCTGGTTATACTACTTGGCTCATCACGGGAGCAAACACAAAGGAGATGGAGATGAGATACAGCCAGCACACATTTTCCATTAAGCCGTGAACTTGTTTTCTTGCAAAAAAATTTCAATACAGCCACACCTGAAGACAAATTTAGCTTTGTCTTCAATGCAAAAATAAATAAAGCACTTCTTATGAATAATATGAAATATTAAATGAATGTGTGCTTTAGAGGCTATAAGGATGTTCATCCCTAATTTTGATTCAGAATCCTTGCTGAGTCACACATACCTTCGGCTCACCATCATTTACAAGTTTGAGGTGTTGATCTTCTGTCCACACTAACATGGATGATTTGCCGAGCACTTTCAAAAATGGGTCATGGATCCGATCTTTTGCATTTCTGGTTAGTCGTCTGGGGATGGGAAGTGCAGATTCAATTCTGTCAATAGCTAAGCCGGGTACAGCGCAATAAGCGGAATAGGGTGTCCAGCCTTGGTCCTAGCCAATGTTGGGAACATGTCAAATATGGCCCTGTCCATTTGCCATCCACACAGTTCCAGTTTAACTTTGATGCAGACAACTTATCCAATATAACTTAGCCAATTTAAGTTTCTGTAGTCGTATGGCAGCTAGCAAGTGAGTCTGGTAGGGAGTCCTGAAGCTACATTTGTAGAGTCTTCTGGGTCAGTGGCTGCGGCTATCTAGATGGGCATAATGAGCAGCGGCTAGCGTGTTTATATCAGCTTCCATGGCTGATTTGTTGCCACAGTTTGCTGCATTTTCTGGGGAGTCACCACCTGTTCTAGGTTCCATCCAAGTTAAAAATGTGTCTTCAGTTGGAGAAAGAGGAAAGGGGGAGGGTTTCCACCCAACAGATAGTTGGAAAGACTAGAGGCAGTGACAGCTTTTAAGATGTGCCAGCTAGAACTAAAGGCAGTTTCGTCTCCGTCTACTACTTGTGTACAGTGATCATGTAGCTCTACTGTTGCAACACAATAGCAAACAGTTGTGTGAGCAACACTGTACTTGTATAAGCTAACTGGTAGAGCTTAGAGGTTTGATCTTCTCTGTCTGCTGAGGAAAGTCTGGTGTATGAGAAAGCATGACTAAAATCGCAATATTACAGACATAGGAGATGGTGCCAGATGCTTAAAGATTTTAAAGTGTTAAAAATTGCAAAAACAGACTATGTTGACGTGACCAGAGATCACACCAGATTTCTTTCTGACAGATGGTGATCTGCTATTTGGTGTTCTGCTTGTGACACAAGCAATGTTGTGAGATTGTTGGAATGAGTTCTGTGCCTGTATCTCTTCACTATATTTATATGCCCTCTAATCTAGTCAGTTTTCGTTCAGATGGCTGTGTAGCGACTTTTCTTATTGATTGGATAGATTACTTCACGGTAGTAGTGTCTCCTGCTCCTCTTACATCTTTTCCCAGTGCCTGTGAATATAGTCCAAATAGTGTAACGCTGCGTTCCCTGGAGTACTTCTGGCCCCTTTTGGGCGACTTGCAACCAGATTGGTATCCAAATCATTGTCACAGACTCACAGACAGGATTTGCACTAACATGCTTTCATTGTCAGGACCAGTTTTTTCTAAATTGCTGGGGCAGGCAGTTGGCTAGTGATCAAGTCATTCCTGTGAAATGTAGTGAGTCACAAACATCTGAATAACTGGCCATGTTTTCCATAGAAAAGGAAACTAGTCGGAGTTCAGTTAGGGCGTGACTGATCACTTTGGTGCTTTGAAAGAGGAATATATCCGTATAACTCAGTAATGTAATTTAAAGTGATTAATGTGATTGCACATATTGTATAATGACTGCAATAGTTTGAATAGTGAATCAAAATCCTTATTGGCCAATATTCCACCTGAATAGTTGAATCTGTGACCTCAACGTATAAATGCCGATCAGAAAAGCCTATCAGATGATGCAAAAATCGCCAGATATTTTCCCGGCACACTTCAAACATGGATTCCTGGCCAATGGACTGAAGCAGCAGAACACTGCAGCCCCGTGGTCCCAGAGAAAGTACCACCAACTGGCTCCTTGCTACATATGTTGGAGTCAGCAACAAAGAATCATCACAGATTAACATCTACTGTGACTATCGAAGCAAGTCTTCCATCAAAGCCGCTTGTACTTTGGCTAGATAACAAAAGCCTATTTTTCACTCTGTCCCATGCAACACAAGCCAAACAGTGACAAAATAAGCCTTTTTTATTTATTTATTTATTTTTTAGAGGCTTCAGATATATACTATGAGTGGACCAATAAAGTTTCCCAGCATTGGCCATTACTGGTTGGCTGTTAAAATGCTGACTGGAGCACTCCTAAGTAAATGCTGAAACTCCTTGTACATTGTCAATCTGAGTGCCATTGATCTTCAGGACTTCCTGCACTTAGCCAGAAATATACCTGAAATGTAAATGATGTACTAAATTAGATGATTGTGCCTCAAAACAATATTTGCATTTGCATTTGAGTGAGACTCTGTGCATCCTCCGTCGTGGCAGAAGAAAAAAAGAAAAGAAACGAAAAAAAAAACTTGAGGAGCTGGTTCACCAGCTCACTCACTGACTGTTGCAGAGACAGACTGTGGCTTAAATAATGACTGCAGCCTTGGGAAGACATAGCAGCTGCCGTCATGGTGGCTGTAGCCATGGCTCCACTTTAGTTGTTACAATTCCGATGGTGACATATCAAACCAAAAACTATGTCCAGCTACAGTTTCACTTGTCACGGTCAAACAGCTGGATACTGTCAGATATCAGACTTTTTAAATGAGTAATGAGACCTAAATGCATCACGTCACATCAGTGCTCCTTTACGCATCATCTGCAGAGTGTTTCCCTTAACTGAACTTGACTAAGTCAGAAGGTGCTGTACACCTCTACCTTCATCAATAGCAAAAATGTCACACAGAGGCACAAGCTTGTATTACATCAGTAGACAAAAGAGGGAACAAAAAGATTTTTTTAAAAAAGTAGCTTTTCTCTTTTTTTCAATCACTGTCGTGTAAGAGGATTAAAGGGAATTCTTTTTCAGTTGTTTACCAGTTGCTGTGGCGTTGGTCTTTAAACTCCTCATTAACGGCATCGCTCAATATCTCAAGAAATTACAGCTACACTGTGAACAACTGCAATGCATATAAATGTAAAACTGATTTTCACACAGAGCTCTCAATGTGCTAAAAAAAGAGATGTAGGCCTGTCAGCTGCATTCATCAGCCGCTGGAAGTCAGAGGCCATGGGAAGATGTTCTACTTTAATCAAATAGATAAAGACATTACGTAAACTATTACATAATCCGAAATAAATAAAGAACCAGACAAGCATAATGTGTTTATGTAATCCTGCAATCCATTTACATTTAAATCATGACTTTTCACCGTACTGGCCTTAAGTTTCTGCAAATGTCTTTTCTTTCTGTGTAGAAAAAGATGCAGCAGCAGTGGAGATATACCATTTTCAAACTGGCCAAAATCATGTGATTTATTGACAGTGCACTGAAAAGAAATTGAAATTTTCTAAAAATAGTTTCAACAATCTTGTTTGAAGCTGTGTACGTTTAGTAAATAAGTAAGACCTTTAAGTAAGATGTAAAGGTCTCCACACTGGTATACAATTAGAAAAGGATTTAGTTGTAACGCTGCCTACCTGGTGAAGACAGGAAGCTGGGATTGGATGACTTGGACCCTTATGATGACGAGCAGCAGTGTGCTGATGACAAGGACAATGAGCTTCAGCAGAGTTTGGAGGACAGCATAGGGGAAACCGTCTTTACCCTGCAGGACTTGTCGTAGTGTGTCCAGCAGCATGGGCAGGGTGAACTGAGATTGCAAAGGGCAGAAAGACAGAAAGAGGAAGGACTAACTCAACATTTTTGGAGTAAAGCAGTATCTTTCTGATGTCCAGTTATTCCTGAGAGGAACCTTTCAAACTGTAGCCTGGAAGCCAGACTAACTTGGCCGCTCACGTGTTTTTTGTGGCGGAAAGTTGGTCTGTTGGGAACCGATTATGCTCTGGCAAAGGTCTGCTGGGCCAATCAGTTCGTTTGGGTGGGCTTTATGCGGTGATTGAGAAACATAGTGGCAGATGTCATCTTGCCGTAGTGAAGCTGAATTTGTTTTCAACAAATTGCAGCTGATTGGTTGTAGGACGATCCAGCTTTGTGCCATTATTTTTTTTCTCTGTATCAGTTGAATACCCCCCATAATGAAATCTAAAAGGCATGTTATCTTTTAGTTTCATGTACCTTTTAGTTTTAGGTTCATGTACTAATAAAAATTTAGTCTGGTTACGGCAGGTAAACAGACTCTAAAAATTATTAATACTGAATGCACTGATGATCCAAAACATTATGACTATTATGAGAATAGTGTTAATTATCTACTAATAACAATGCATAGACAGTATAAAGATGGACGGCAGAACGACTCCTCAAAAGTGAAGCCAAAGCAAATAGCGCAACCCCTTGGTGACTGACTGCAGTACACTCTCAGGCCATACTGCGCATACTCTGGCTCAAAATTTGCAAAATGTCGCAGCCCATATCCCTGGAAAACTAGCGTCAGTTTGGCCAATGCAAAGAAGTGGGGACGCATTGTCCACATTTATATGCAGTTGATGCAATAATATATATCATCATCTGGGATAAATTAGACAGTAAGTGAACTGCTGGTTCTTGTATTCAGCGTGCCATGTTACTTTGACCAAGGCCATGTTCCTTTGACCCCACGTCTTGTCAGGAAACACTTTAGAAACGGTAATGCTAAAGGGAGAAGAAGAATGAATCAGTGACACTGCCATGGGGTATGTGCTGGATCAAGACTGATCCACTGCAGCAAGAGCACATTAGGCATGAGAGGTCATAAGGGTTTGGCTCATCAGTGTATATTCTCTGGTACACTGAAACAAAGAAGGAGCATGTTTGGTAGCCTTACCCCCTGTGCAACAAACACTTCGTGGACACAGCAGATGCCAACAACGGTGATTCCTTGCTCCTTACACAGTGTTGCTGCAGCGACCAAAACCACTGTCAGAGCAATGGGAGTCCAAACTGGAAAAGAAACAGAGAGAGACACTACGTAAGACAACCTATAGAATGTACATTAGAAGCTTGTATAGCTGGAGGTACATCTGTTACTTAACAAATTGGCAGCTTGTCTGCATGTATGTATCATTCTATGTATCAAACCCTAGAGCAAAGCAGTGTCAGATCGGTATCTCAAGATCCACTGCTTAATGGAACTTTCAGGAAGTGTTACCTGCCATGCAAGGTTAAAAATAACGTATGTAAAGGACACTATTGCTTTAGTAATTTGTGCAGTTTTAGGTACAGGAATAACTTTTCCTGATCATATCCTATAATGGTACTTGTCAGGAGTTTGGGCATGCCTAGTGATTCTAGGGATTCTGATTGCAGAACAGTTTTCTACAGGACAATTGACATTTAAGGAGTAAATTTATCTGTATGCACAGTAAATTATTAATGACTTAAAATCCAGCATTGATTGGGCTGAAGTTAAGAGTCATGCTTAAATGGCTAATTTATTATAGAGGATAAATTAATGTGCGATATTTGAAAACATGTTAGGTTACAGACATTTTCCTAAGGGTCTAATTATGTATATTACCAAACGCACAGGAAATGCAGAAAATATATGTGCATCTGCATCAATGAACGACGTAAGTAGTGCACATCAAATGAATTACTGCACACACGAAAAAGCAGCTGTATTATTAAATTAGAGCGATAAGCTTTTAATTACATTATCTGGAAAGCACGCGATGTGTATGAATACAGTGGTACGGAAATGGATAATTAATTCTTAACATCTGAAAACCTTTGGACTATTCCTGCATTTTTTACAGCTTTGATAAATACATGCTCAGTTAGTGGATGTGTTTCTTCTCCTGCTCCGCCTTCAGTTTCGCACAAGGAGGAAGAGCTTATGTGAAATAAACCTGATATACAGTGTCTCGTATACACTTACCGATGGAGTGATCTGTGCCTGTTGATTTAGTGTACGCCAGGAAAGCAGCCAGGAGGAAGATTGAGGAAAGAAGTTCAGCCCTGCCAACCACACCAGTGACCTGACAATGATTTGGGAAAAAAACAACAACAAAAAAAACAGCAGTCAGTACTGTGGCCCACCCATGTTGATTTGGAGTGATGCACACTTTAGTTTCAAATAAGCCAGCCTGTCACAATCAAGTATGTGAAATTATACAGACTATGAAATACTTTCCAAAACAGGTTAGGACTGTCATGTTATTTTGCCACGGACTCACTCACTTCACTGGTGTGAAAACTGCCAGACCTTCACACCAGGATATGAACCCTGCTCTCCAGGAGCTAACATCTGTGGGAAACTGCCAGTGAGGTGTATGACACATTGTGAAAGATACGCCTCAAGTAAAGATACACAGAACAACACTATGAGTGATTGCATGCTAGCAACCCCAAACTCAGTCTTTCTAGGCTATGCCAAAGATGTGCAGAAAAAGAAAATCATGTAAATACAGAGGGGCCTTGCTCTTTGTCAGATGCTTACGTTGTGGCCAGCAGAGCTTAATTTGTGAGAGGGAATCTCACAATATTCATTGAAACTTGATCATTTGTGTATGTTACGCAGGACCAAATAACTTCCATATATGATAGAACTACATTAATACCACACACGATCAATCAACTGGTTGCTAGAAATTAAAAACTAGTGGAGGTTTTCATTTTTGAAATGAAGGCTTCTTTCTTCTGGGAAAACAAAATACTTGATCATTTGTATTGCTTTAAAACCATTAGTTACAACTGTTGACATGAATACGTGTTGCCAGTTATCCTTAGGGTTTGTTTCTTTACTATTCAGGACACACTCCCTGATGAAGGTCCCTAGCCGAAACACGTAGGAGCATTTTTTTACCTTTCCAAGCCATGTGATTTAATAAAGGCTTTTTAATATTATTTTTAGATGAGTGCCTTGGTATTTTTTCCTTTTGTTATCCTTAGGGTTTGTTGGATGTTCAGTACATATTCGAACCAAAGCCAGTAGAAAATAAGCAGTGGCGGAAGCAAATAATCACGACAAATGGTCACATTTAGCTGTAGGGCAGAACTTTTCAAAATGATGACTTAAACAGGTAGTTTGGTGTAGAGTTTTAGGATTTTTTCCAAGATCCAATTCATTTCTTTTGCATAAATCCTTTTAAGAAAGTTCACAACATAAACTGGGAGGAGGTCTTCAGTGAGTGGGTATGGAATGACCCCTGTGATATCTTTAAGAACATTAGACAGATGTCTCCAACTGGCCAGAGTTCATTGGTCTAAACCCCAGAATCCAGCTGTGAAAACAGGTCTATTTGGTTAAATCATCTCAACGGGTAGAAAGCAGTTTCACATCTCAGCAGTGGAGCCCCTCTGACAGCTATGTCTGTCATTGACGTAAATGATGACTGCCCTCCTGTGGAAGAAACGACATTCTCAACTCTGTCATAACCAAAGGCCTATGTTCTTAGGCATAGACATACCATAAAACCACACGTGTGGTCCCACTAAGCACTTTACAAAAGAAGAGACTCTTATGTCTCTTGTGAATCCCCTGAGGACAAACATAAACATCACAAAAGGGTTGAAGCTTCCAAGAAAAAGGGGCTAACATCAAGATGCAAACCAGCCACATTCTCTCACTGACATACAGTTAGCTCCATCTCTCTGACTTATTATCTGTGCAGTACTGGGGTGCAACTTTCCAGCAACAGCTTTCACCCTAATGCCATGTTCCAGCCTTAAGATATTGTTGTGGACTACACTAAATAATTTGTATTTGAAGATACTTGGAGATATGAAAAAAACAACAACACACAAGCTGAAGTCTCCATTCAAAAAGACAGATAACCAGAAGAGCACACCGAGAAAGACATGGAGACACACAGGAACTCTTTGTTCGCACTTGTCATGAAGGGACCTTCAGTGCTTGGAGCATAACTCAAAAACAAATGATCTGTTCAGAGAGAGATTCCAGACGGTGATAACATGAAGGGCATTCGCTGGACTAACTCTAAGGGCTCATTTGTGAGGCAAATTGTTTCCATTCAAGAGGTCTGAGAGACTGTGCATAGATTAGAGCACACCAGGAGGAAGATCAGCGCAGTGGTGCATGCTGTGTAACTGTAGCACTCCACCCCAAGAAGGAGAATGTTTCCTTTGTTTTTCTACTCTGGTCAGGGCCTGTCTGGTTGTCAGCTCATCTGTGCTGAATAGGATGAATTACAAGCCCTAATTAGGGAAGAGGCTTTCCAGAGAGGCAATGAGATCAAGTTCAAATGATAAACAATAAGTAAAGGGTTTTTGGTTTCCAATCATGTTCAATGAGTATTAAAAATTCCAACTAGAATATTAAAAATTAAACATTTTAAAATTTTAAATGCACAAGGTGATAATAAGCAGAGGAAGAAAACTGGAAACCAGGGGTTTAAGTGACACTTGCATTAACTGGAGTTCCCTTAACCTTATTATGAGGGCATTAATAACATGATCATAAACGCAGCTCACAGCAGAGAAGAAGGAATGCTGGATAAACTGCAATCTCATTCAAAGCATGCCAAAAACAGACAGGATTTAAGTATTTAACAATTGTTTCACCTTTTGTTTACTGTCACACTATTTTTTTTTAAACCACGCACAGGTCTGGAGATTTTGATGCATGTTATTCAGCCTGTATTGTGGGAGAGAAATATTATGCACCGATACTGTGGAGAAGCCACACACCCACCTAGATAAGGACATAAACACGGCCACCTGAACCGAAGCCTGCGGCAGTTATGGACTTTGATGCCCCACCTCTTACAAAGGTGGACATGTTAGAGCAAAGTTTAAGCGCTGACATTTTCTAATCCCCTAACCCTCTGTGATGAAATGTACACAATGTACATTTACACGCAGTTTACATAGTATGGCCTCTTTTTCACCTTGCTGTACACACTGGACCTCAAAAATATGCTTTGCTGTCAAAATGCGCTCCACTGAGCTCCAACCTGATGTGTTGACCTTTCTATTGAGTGCAATGTATTTGTAGATGGTTGCTTTTAAAACCATAGTCGATACTGCTCTTCTAATGTCTAATTATACAGAATACTGCCACTGAAGACATTATGTAAAACAACCACGAAGATGATCTGAGAATTTCCTGAAAAAAGCTTAAGTATTTCTCAAAAGATAATACCTCTCCAGTTCTATTGCTTTCTTCTGTATCACTACTGAAAAGTCCAACTATTAAAAAAATATGTAATCCTTTCTTTTCATAGCTAATAGTCCATTAATTTAAACTAAAAACTGATCCCTCACTAACTGTTTCAACAGAAATTGAATCACATTAGGGAAGTAATGATAACATTTCAGTGCAAGTGGACATTTTTTCAAACCTCCAGGTCAGTTGACATTAAAACGAGCAAAGAAACACGGTCTCAGCATCTCAGGAACAACGATTTCTGCACACAATATATATATATATTACATTACGCTTGCTCGCCAAATAAAAGCAAACTTACCGCTTCAGTGTGGATGGGGTGCACAGCAAACAGCAACGCTGCCACCAGGCTGGAAGTCTTGTCCAGGAACAATCGGCACACTCGCAGAAAAAGCACACACACTACGGCATGTAGAATGACATTGAACAGATGGTAGGAAGCGGCGCTGAGTTCACTGAAGAGGTAGTTCAGCCGAAAGGTAAGCACAGTCAGGGGCCTGTACGATTTGTGGCTCCGCTCCTGTAGTGGGACACGTGTTTAGGCTGTGAGATGCAGGTCAGTCCACTGAACGACAGCCATTCAGGCTGACACATGTTTAGTGGTTATTAAACTTAACTCAATTTAATCTGAAGTGGTGGCGTGTGAATCCCATTTTATGATTGCAGACACAATATGCTGTAAATTTTAATAATTTAAATAAATATACAAATAATATATCTCAGACGCTAAATATAAATACTCACGAGACACAATTTCTGTGTTCATTCAGAGTGTATTCAAAAAGAAAGCCTATATTCATAAAGCACAGATATGTATCATGGACGAACCTCAGCCATCGGCGTTCCCCAGAAGTCATTGAGAAACAGGTTGCGGAGAGGAGTTGAGGGCCGTAGGTCCTTGTTGTCAAGGATGGCTGAGACATCATCAAACACAAACCCACACGACAGACTGTTCCAGTAACAACCCACCACCAGTCCAGTCAAAAGTAATATCTCCTTCCATGACACGACAGCCATTGCTGACCAAAGCCGTCATTGATCACTGCGAAGGAAAACAAAGGGACATAAATGGCATAACTCACAATTTAATGTCATTAAGATTTGTAAAACAAGTAAATCAGAAGTCAGGTGAATTTCTCAATTGGATTTAGCTCCACATTTGCCAAAGCATTAGGAACACCGGCATGAATGCAGTCCTGTGTCAAAACCCTCTTCGTGAATGTTCTAACGTTCAGTTTATGTTGAAACAGCTTAAGAAATGTGTCTTTTTAACCTAATCATTAAGTGTTTCTGTTATTGTGCTTAGGCCATCTGAGTTAAATGGAGATGTCAAAATAATGGAAACGTGTGAGTACAACACTTCCAACACTTTATACTACAAACTTCTGCCTCCAAGATTAAAACACAGCTGAACCAACAGCTCTCAGCTATTTGAAACAAATGCTGAATACATGAACCTTCATGAAGCTAAGATTTAGTGCAGGAATTTTATATTAGAAGACATTTTCACTACCTTATTAAGTGGCAAGTGTGTGATTCCACCCTTACAACGTGACTCTGATGCGTAGATAGTGATCCAAATGAATGTAGTGTCAATTTTGGGGGTATGGCAGTTAAAGTACACACCAAGTAAAATCACGAGTATGGATTTGTGACTCTTGTGCTTAGAAATCAAGTGGTTCTGCAACCGGTACAGTGACAACTGGGAGCAGAAAAGTGAAGGGTGTATTCATCAGCCATGTAAAACCATTGTTGACTGATATCACCCTTCGAAAATACGTATTTAATTGCAGGCATTAGTGAATGAATAAAACGGACATTGTTACAAATCGACAGCGGTAATATGATAGCAACAAAAGTCCCAGGCAGCATGTTAGGACTATTTTAGACTGGCTGATGCATCGTAACGTTAGCTAACGATAAAGCTAACTTAGCAGCTAATGCTAACTAGCTCCTTACCCTTCTTTAGGGTGGGTAAAATGGGAACAGAGATATTTAAGGGCTTTCTTACCACGTCTATAACAGGAAAGACAGCAGTACTGGCTGAGCTGATATCAAAAACTCGGAATGGCGACACACATACACAGTAAACCATTCATCAGACGATATTCCATTTGTGCTAACTAGCCTCAACGTATCGTCACTATCACTTCCGGTTCAAAGGTGACCGCGCAAGTTAAACATCAGCAAACAGAGACGGCGCTTTTTGACGAACTGATGTGTTAACGGCCAGTACTATTGCTACGATGCGATGAAATTGTGTGATAATGTTATATCAGCCTTTGGTTTGGTTGAGTGTCTTACAGCGGTCCACTCTTTCTTCTATTTTAGTTTTGTTTTCTTGTGGAGTAGCTTAATTTTATAACTGGTGCTGTTGTTGTCAGCTGTCACCTAGCAGCCAAAGCGTCGCAACATGGAAACCTCAGGACGACCGTTTACTGTCAACTTAACATATATGTAACCTACATTTCATACCTAGCAACTCTAACTTGTGCTAGTGAGTGAGGAATTATGATAACAGACGTTTGGTTTTAATGTTAACTCATAACTTACTGCGTCGAGCTAGCTAATCTAAAAAGGGAGTTATTGGGTCTCTGTGTTGCTGCAATTTGTGTTCTCCTTAAACGTTCTCACAACATATGGTTAAAAACTAAATCGTGGATCACAGCTATGTTTAGCCTTAGCTTACGACCACAATTGGCTGTCTAAAGAGTTACATTGCCCAAGCGTTACTTTACTATCACTGCGTACTCTGCTAGTTGGCTAAATCTTTGCAAACACACTTGAGCCAAGATGTCTGCTGCCTTCGAGTGGGATGAAGTGTCAAAAGTTGACCCAGACACCCTCCATACATGTAAAACGGACGAGGCGGACACGGTCTTCGACATGTTCGTTTTGGTAAATCATCACACTTCACTACTCCTCAGGTTTCTGCATAGTGGCCCAACCACCACCACCACTTCTCTGATTTTAAAATAACGCACTTGACACAGCTAAAAAGTGCGAGTGCTGTCACTAAACTTTGATCAGTCCACAAAAAGATTGTTTGCAGTAATATTATATCTGAACACATCTAAATTGTTTTGGTTTTTTGTGTGTTGCTGCTTTCCTCCAGGCTCTTGTGCTGTAAGTTATAATGAACTCAAATGATTCTGTAGTTGACTGTTTTTCCTTTTTCCTGCGCAGACAGAAGAATGGGACGTGAGGGATAAAGCTCCAGAGGACATTATTCACGTCCTCAGAGTGGCTCAGGCCTTGTTGAAGGTCTTCATTCTTATTATTTCAATATTAAGATATCTCCCATGTTGCACATCTGTTAACAACCTCAACAGGGCATTAAATGCATTTTAAGAAGCAAGAGTATTCGACACACAAGCCACACTGTTGGTCTTGATGCTCATTCTGCTTGAAATGTTGCAGGTTTGTCATTTTAGATTTATGGATGTATCAGTCTCTCTCACTTTTCCTCCGGTTAGATTAAAGATCGGGAAGGTGCGCTTGCCCTCGACATTGCTCAGCAGAAAGATAAAACTGGTTAGTGCAATGATTACATTTGGTATATAAAATGTCTCATGTGTCACACACTGTTTACACTGTGGTGTCTGTGCTGTGCTGTAGAACAGAAACTCCGTGCAGAGGTGTTGAGGCTGGAACAAGAGCACAAGGTAACGCTTTTGAGCTGTCTGTTTAAATGACTAAATGCTGTACTGCGAGTGTTTAATTACACACACAGTTTGTTAAATATTGTATGTCACTTGCTGAGCTACCAAGTTGCTCATTTTCATCACAGGGATAAATGCAACCACCGTTATGAATGTGAAAAAAACAAACACACTCCTGTGTGTGACTTAGATCATTAGTTTTCATGCTTCTTTACTTCCGACAACAGCTCCAAATCCTTTAGCCAATCATTGAGTGTAACCCGGGCTACAAAGGGATTGACTATGGTGACCATTGGAAGACAGCACTTAAGAAGATTACAGCTAATTCCTTGCATCCTCACAGCAATTGCATTCTGTTTATGCTTTACTATTTAAACTGTTTTAACGTTTATATGCAGTCAGAATTTTTACTCCCACCGTGCAAATTTTAAGAAAATGTGAATCCTTGTTTAAAAACTTGTTAATAGCAGATCAAGTGTATGTTTGTGCTGTAAACAGATGGAGGTGATGAGGGACTAAGATGGTGGGGGTTGTTTGGGTGTTTGTATGTCTTCTTTCCGGTACGTACGGCTCAGCACCTTGGCACTGGGCCAGACACACGCTTTCTCAGGGATGAGATCCGGCAGCTCGAAATCCAGCTGGAGCAAAGGGAGAAGGAGTTGACCCAGTTAAAGAAAGAAATGGGCAAGGAAAAGAAAACCATCGAGGAGGTATGAGCACGCTACCCATAGTTCCCAACTACACATACATAGATTTATGGATTCAGCGATGAGTCCTTGGATGACCTACAAATGTTAATTTTATCATTTGCTCACATTGTTTTGACATTGCGCTTGTATCCTTCTAAAGCTCATACTATTGAAGCGATTGCTTTGTATTTTAGGGCCAACAGATTCTGTAATAATAATTCAAAATGCTCATGTTGTATACAATTTCATGTTCTCACAAAGAAATTCAAAGAAATTCCTTTAAAAACAAACTGTTGTGCTAATCTTATTAGACACAGCTTGCTTCCACCCACTTTCCATTCATTAATACTCAATTAGGCTGCAGCCAAGTGCCAGTTGTCCAGATGTTCAGTGTTGATCTGGTGTGGTTAAACTGACTTTGTTTCTGCATTTTGTACTTGTTTTGTTTTCCTAGCTGGTTGTGCGAGCAGAGGAGGCTGAGGATGAGGTCAAGAAACTGAAAAGAGAAGTACGTGATAATTGGCCCTACATCATACAGATTAGTTCACAACTCCATCCTCTTATCAGTACACCATCTATTCCTACCTTATTCAAAACTTGTCATTTTATGTGCTCTGCTTTTGTTCACTCATTCTTTCCTTTATCTCTTTGTTTTCCATTGTGTAGATAAAAAAAATTAGGAAGAAGGTAAGACGTAGGTTAATGTAGGTTAATGTAGTAAGGAAAGTTGCACTCATTCAAAATAAGTAGGTTTGGTAGTTGTGTGAAGATGTATTTGGAGTACATATTTTTAAAAATGTTCTGCTGTACATGTGTTGCTGCTTACTCACTCAAGGTATAATACAAGATGAAACTTTCATTACGTCATTTAATCCATTAAGTATTAAACTACTTCATTCACCACTGAAAACAAATTCAATTTCAGAAGCTTGCTGAGACCAAGTAATGTTTTCTAAATTGATCACAGGAACTTTGACGTTTTCTGATATGAATTCTCTCTTTCCTGCACCACATCAGAATGAGCAGCTCCAGCAGGATGTAGACTTCTATCGCGGGGAGCTGGACCAGAAAGAGCCGGCCTCATCCAGGGATGAGAATGCTGAGACTCAGAGGAAGCTGAACTTGGCTAACCGCCAGCTTTACCAATGCTTGGAAGACCTACAGGTGCTTGAAAGTCTACTGGTTTACGACCGAATGAGGCCAGAAACACACAAGACCAGTGTTGTTTTCAATTAATAATTTAACTTCTTACCACCTATTTTTATGGCCTTCATCTGTTTTTATTACCTGCTCTATGCACCACTGATTTGTAGCAGGTTAAAGTATGCATCCACAAATCATATTTATTATATTATTCTGTGTCCATTAGCGGGCCGAAGATGAAAACCTACACCTGAAGACACAGAATGAACAGATGCAGAAAAGTCTGGAGGAGTCTGTGAAGGAGATGGAAAAGATGACAGATGAATACAACAAAATGAAGATTGTTGTACAGCAGACAGACTCCATTATGGACCAGCTTAGGAAGGAGAGAGATCACGCAAAGCTTCAAGTAAAGACCCTGTAAAATACTGTTTAGTTTCATGCTGAGATGAGTTATCTGACATCATTCATCATTTGTCTGTAAGGTTATCACAGGCATGAATATGAATTAGTTAATGTAATTATTGCGTGCAAGATAATCACACCTGTATGTGTCTGTTTAATGTGCAGGTCAGGCAGTTGACAGATAAGATTCAAAGCATGACTGAGGAGAATGATCCAATTATGGCAGCAGTCAACGCCAAAGTGGAAGAGTGGAAGGTGGGTGGTAATCATTTGTAAGAGTGGAAGGTGGGTGGTAATCATATATCTAGTTTCAGGAAGGCATGTGTTGTTTATTTTCAGTTCTTTTAAGTCAAATGTAAAAGAAGATGTCGTTCAACTGCAAGAATGAGGAACTTAATTCAGGCCGCAGTTGGGGATAGTCCCTGCTCTGGGGGTGGGAGGATATTTTCTGAATGCAGAGGAAATGTCTGGATGAAGTTTGCTGTACTCGGTGTCACAGATTAAACAAAGACTTCCTTCAAGGTCGTTACAACTTGTGGCCAGCTTCATTCACAGCATGTATCAATGGGACAGAAGAAATATTCAGCCATGGAAAAGAGCAAGATCATTGTAATCAATGCAGTCACGTACAAAAACTGAAATAAATAGCTGGAAAATGCCCAGCCTTCTTTTCCACAGTATGCACTCAGACATCACAGTCTCAGTAAACCACAAAGGCCAAATGTTTGTCTTGTTGTTTCAAACAAAACGGCCATTTTTAATCGGACATGTTTTGCTAAACTTCACAGTTTAGAAAAGGTAGAAGTTCAAATAAAAGGGCACAGAAGGGACTTTATATATTTCGTGCAAATAAAATCATGATGTGGGCATCATTATGCTGCTAGACTAACATCATTGAGTTTTGCTCTTTGTTAAGCTATTCTACTGTACTGAAATGAGACTTCTTCTTCATACACAGAGAGTGCTCTCTGGGAAGGATGATGAAATTTTGGTGTACCAGCAGATGATCCGCGATCTGAGGGAAAAGCTGCGTTCAGCCCAACTGGACTTGGACAAAAGCAACATTATTGCCTTGCAGCAGGTCTGTGTCAAAATAATGAATGAATTAATCCCCTCTGTCTGTATATATTTTTGACTTCTCATCTCCTGCCATTGTGGTGCACTGAATGTAGGGTCACTGGGTTATCATGATGCTTCTCGTGTAAACACGAACGCTCTCACAAATTACTACTACAACAGCGATAACCTTCTGCCAAAGACAGACATGGTGTCACTGGAGGTTCTGTAGTTGGTCACACCCAAGGCAATTTTCCCACAGTGAAACACCAAGTGAAGTTAGAGAAAGAACCTTACATGCTCAAATTATGCAGCACCTTATATGAATAGAAATCAGGCTAGGAGTTAAAATGTAGTTACATTTGTAGTGAATTGCCATCTATGTTAAAAAAGATCTTGACTACCTAAAGATGGGATATTATACTTAATAGGAAATCTTTAAATCAGTTTGGAAAATCATTAAGCATGGGCTTTATTTTTATCAGGCTTTCTTGACTTGGAGGTGATTGCAATTTCATGTTTTTCCATCGCTCTGTCTGTATCTCATTTTTCTTCCTCGGGCTTTCTTTGTTTGCCTTGTCACGTCTTAACAACCTGTCCTCCCTTCCATCTCTATCGCTGCCGTGGGCCAGGTCATATATGAGCTCTGCGGTGTAAGTTTCATGTGTCTTGTGCATCTTATCATCAAACCTCTCCTTGTTTCCATTCCATTAACTTCCTTAATGATGAAAGTATCTGTATGTAGTGCATGGACATAAATTCTCATCATTTCACTCGAACTTCCTCAAAGGCCGTCCAGGAACGAGATAATCAAATCAAGATGCTAAGTGAGCAGGTGGAGCAGTACACGGGGGAAATGGAGAAGCACACCCTGCTCATTGAGGAGCTAAAGACATCCACAAAGAAAGACAGAGGTGGGTGAATATTTGCTAAATATCCCCAACTGAAGACCTTCATGCCAAAGACATAGGATCATAAGTCTAAAATGAAATTAAAATTAACTGAGCAAATAGTGAGTGGAAAGAATTCCTAGCTGCAGCCCTAAAGAGAAAAGGTACATAAAATGCCATTGGACGAGTGTGCGTTAATCTCGGTTTGTCCTCAGAAATTTATGTATGTGTGCACAGAAAGAAAATGAAGAGAAAAGTGGTGAAAGGGGTAGTTAAAGTTGCAAAAAATATTGCCCTCATGCATATACACAGATTTTATCACACTCACAATTTAGGATCTATTGTGGCATTCATCAGTACTTGAATACTTTCAGTTTGTTCTCAGGTAATATCAAATCTTAAGAGCACCCTACGTGATTACACGTGTTATGTGACATTCTCTCATCTTTGTTTGAGACTGTCGTCATTGTTTGAATTTGTGGATGAAATATGCTAAAAAGTCTCATTATGTTTAAGGAGCTAAAAGGCCAGATGTTTCCTCTGGAGTTGGGACATAAACAGAGCTAATAGGAGAGAGTGATTATTAAACTTTGTTGCTCACAGAATTATGATACCTAACGACTCGAATACAGTGCCTTTATATGCTGACAATAGGTCCCAAGGATGTGATAATAGTTTGCTGAAAGTGGCCTGAAATCATTAAAGGCTGCTTACCATAGCAAGCGTTTTGTAAAGGATACAAGCTTAGCATTGGGTATTAGCAGAAGTATCATCTCAAATTAACCTCAGTCACAATCCACTAGAGTTCAATCTCAGCCGTTTGCTACGCAATTGTGAATTATTGCAGCTATCTTTTAACAAAGTCTGTGGATGATGAACACAGATATACTTGAAGTAAGTAAATCTGTATGGGTACTTTTTGTGATATGATCAAGAGTAACTAGCAAATGAATTCTTATGTTCTACCATCACTGGGTGTCTACTTTTGTTTGCAGTTAAAGAAATAATTTGCATTTCCTCTCCAAGGCCTGCCATTGACGGTGCAGCAGAGGAAGATGGAGGAGCTGAAGTCCAGGCTAGAAGAAGCAGAGACCAGAGCAATGGAAGCAGAGCAGGCGGTTAAACTGGCGGAAGCTCATGCTCAGGAAAAAGACAAAGCACTCATTGAGGCTTCAAACCGCTTGAGCCAGTATGAGTCTGTAAGTCAACAAATGCCCTCTCTTTTCTTTCCCCTTTGTTTTTGTTGTTTCGGCTTACATCAAAGATTTGATTATGTCCAAAACTGATTAACTGAGACTTAATTTCCCAGAAGTGAGGCTTGTGATTTTTTTTTCCCTGTCCATCCTCAGTTTCAATAGAGACACTGAAATGACTATGTGACTATGGTGTGATCAACATGCTTTTTTGGTCTACAAATGTAGTGTTTGTCTTTCACCACGTCTAATTGCATCCTGATTTCCAGAAAAAGCATATGAGTTACAAAACAAGGAAATAAAGAAAGTGAGACAACACATGCTCTCTGATGGACGAGTAACTACAGCTCTGTTTCTCTATTGCAGGGCACTTATGGTCTGGAAGCAGCCATTGCGGAGATCAAAGAGTGTAAAAATCAGATTAGAGTGAGAGATCGTGAGGCGGAGGCCATGACCAAAGAGATCAACCAGCTTGAGATGAGAATCAATGACCTCATGGATGAAAACGAGGATTTCCGTGAAAAACTAGGTCAGAATTTTTAAAAACTTTACTTTTCCCACCTCTCAGTCCTTGCAGAAAACACTGACAGATCTGGAGGAGTGAAAGGAATTTTACTTGTGTTTATTTCTTGGCTCTCAAGGTCTGAAACCAAAGCAGGAAGTGGATCTCACAGAGTTCAGACGTGCCAAGGATCTCAGACAACGCCAGTACAAAGCAGAAAACCAAGTCCTCACCAAAGAGGTAGAGGATCACAAAGCTTTTAAGCAGTTTATAAGCAGTTTGTGAGATCCTCTCACCTCAGTGCTTGATTTTTTTCTAGATCGAACGGCTTGAAGAGGAGAGACTGGAGCTAAAGAAACAAATCAGACGCATAGTGAAGGAAAGAGGTGACATTCATATCATGGAGATACATAGTGCCATTGTTTTTGCCAGTGCCAGTCATTGTTTTTACATCCTTTGCTTTATAGTCAGAGGTTATTTCTTTGATATTACATATAATGAAATCTCTGGTTTGTTGTCTCTTGGGAGTAGGAAGTGACTCTGCATCATGTTATGGTAGATATTTTCAGGTTTCTGATAGGTATCGCTTTTGCCAGCTCTGTGTCATTTATGTTTGCCAGAATTTGGCTGGATGTCTGGAGGTTTGCTGGATATTCGGCTTTGGAAATACATGAGAGACCAATGATCCGATTATTGAAATTCCAGTTGAACCCTTTTTCAATTCCAGTTTTTATAGACTGACCTGTTAGGGGTAAAAGCTCCTCAGTGCCTTTTAATGTTCTCTGACCCAAGAGGAATAGTGCCACTTCTAACTGATTTGTACAATACCAATCTATACTGTATAGGTGTGTTGAAAGTGAGACCATTTTATTATTAAATTATGGTCTTTAAAAGCTTTGTTAAGCTTTTGAAAGAGTGAAAACATAACATATTACCTAATATTAATACAGTGTTGTTCATCAGCTGTGTCTGCAGGGATCCCAGATTCAAGCTTGCTGCTGGAGGAAGATGTCGGGCCTAGCAGAACAGCTCAGGTTCCGCTGAAACAGAGCAACACCTACACAGATGAAGGCATCAGGCGAAAGGTAAGTTAAAACATTGCTTCTTGCATCCCCGCTTCAAGGATTAGTTGATTCTTAGAGCTGATTGCATTTGGTGTTCACTGCTTGGCAATTTAACAACTACTCCATCCTGAGATGTCAAGTTCACATGAAGAATGTCCCTTTTGTAAATAGACTTGGTTACAACTGATGCACCGAACAAAGAAAGGAAATACCGTAGAAATAATGATTTAATAAAAACAAAATTGAGGAAAATGAATAAAGGGATATTTCATGTATTGTTGACCTTTTGGTGTATAACCTAATGTATGTAAGTACTGATTCAGTTAGTATTTCATGCTAATTAAAGTGGAATACCATGAAATAATATGGTTACAAACATATCTTGACTTAGATTAAAATGTAAAGCAATGAGTGGAGTATTCTGCTCTGAATACAATCAGTGGTTATATTAAAAACCTTAAGAAACTGTCTAAACCAACTGACTGGAATGGTTTGTTATTGGTGAATTAGAGGCTAAAGACAAGTAATACAGAACTAGGTATGTTTTGGTGGTAGCGTGAGTGCAGTCGCATCTGTTGCTAAAAGGTTTTCATTGCAACCTTTTTAATGACACAAACATGCTTTGCAGAATGAGTACCTGGAAAAAGAACTGAGAAATAAGGAGAGGGATTTACAAGTCCACAAGACCCAGTTTCAGTTCAAATGTAAGTATGATGTGTGTTCAAATTTGACGTGGACACTTCTCCATCTGCGTCACATACATGAACTGTAGATTTTGTCAACACATGTGGCTATATTGATATTTCTTTCATTGTTACACATCAGAAGCCACTGCTTCACTGTTGCCACTCATACTTGTGTGTTGAATCACAGTGGAGGAACTGTCGAAAGAGAAAAGGGAGCTTGAGGCTGCACTGAGAGATGTCCTTCAAGCTATGAGAATGAACCAACAGACCACTCTATCTGATGGTGCTGCCTCAATTCCTAATTTGGAAAGGTTGGCCGATGTAAGTATGACCCATGCACCAAATCTGACATTAAACACTGATTAGCTTTTAAAGGGTTAAGTTTAATTAATGGTTACAATGTGTTTTTGTTTTGACTAGCGACAGGTAAGTAAATTCTCAATGAGTAATTGTATAGCAGTATGTCTGTGAAGGTTCTCAGTCATCCAGGTCATGGTATATCCAAAACCTTTTTGAACCTTTTTCAGATAATTGTATAGCAGGCACATGCATGCTTGTAAATGCAATGAGGTGAACATTGATCCAATACTTTATTTAGCTGGTTGCACTGTAGTATACTCAACATACAGGTCTTCTTTTGCTTCCGACTGGTGGCCTTTGATTCTTAAAAAGATTTTATCAAGACAACATTACTTTGGACATTGTGCAGGGGAAACCCTGTGTCACTATTTTGTCTTCCTGTTCTGTAAATAACACTACATTAGATTATCTTTGTCAGCCTTTTGACACATTTTTAATTTAAAACCCGTGGAAGCCATTGTTTATTTCAGCTCTCACAGAGGTTCCAATTTATCATCAAAGATCTGAATGAGAAGTTCACTTGATATTCCTGGTACTTTGCCAGTGTCATTTTTCAAGAAGTCTTACCTGTCTTCTGTTCTCATGGCAATCAGAGCAATCAGCATGACTTGACAATTATTTGGCTATTCTCACAAACCTGATGTTTAATACTGTAGATTCTGTTTAGGAACATTTAATCTTACAGGAATTATCTTCTCAGCCCCACATCTGAAATAGATTTAACTATATATATAACAAATCTTCAATTTGGGAGCATTATTTTTTTGTGTTTAAATTCCTATTGAATCAGTTTACACCTTGTAGAGTACTTTTACAAGGGGACAATGGACGTTGTCAGTTGATGAAGTGCAGTTTGTCACTTAGCAACTTAATGAACAACAAATGCGGCAAAAGAAGAACTGAGGTCAAATTCAGACTTTTGGATCATGCTACAATAATGTAGCAGGAAGACATGTTATGGTCGGGCAAAGATTTATTTACTTATTTATTTATTTGATTTTTGATGGCTTTATGGCTTTGATGAAACACGCTGATTAATGATGCACTCTCCTGGGATCAACAGCAAGTCTGCCCAGCACAAGAGGAAGTATCAGAAAGTACCAGGTGCTAGCTACATGCAAATGGAAATATCTGAATCTGGTCAGCAGTATGATTTGGAACAAAAGCATACATTCATTTATTTACTGTATGACAGTGTATCAGTGTAGTGCATGCATTTTACTACCCCTTAGCGAAATGCTTCTTGTTTGACAGGCTCTGTCCATATGTTTGTTTTAATCTTTGCTTATTTCCTTTATCTGCCTATTACAGGCTATGGAGGTTACTGGACAGTCTGAGTCAGCCCCGCATCTGAAGTCCCAGATACATCAGCTGTTGGGGAGGAATGAAGAACTGAGGCAGGAACTGAAATCGGCCCGTGAGGAGGCAACCAGCAGCTTCAGTCAGCTTGCAGGAGCCAAAGAAAAGGTACATTCATATGTGTCAAGATGAAGAGATGGTGTGATCGACTGCTAATGACAGTTGTTTTCATAACTCTTCCATGAAGTCCTTTTTTTGGCTGTATTCTTTTGGCAAAAAAACAAAGCAGCTATTTATCAAAGGCGAGCACGTTATTCAAGGCATACTACATAGTCACAGCTGTGTGTTGCAGCTATTTTTATCAATCAACAGAATCATTGTCATATATGAAAGCTGTTAAGCACAGCAGCCGAGTTTTATAAAGAGAGCGCCATGGCTTTGATGCTGCTTAGCATGTCTAGAACATTTCTGTATTCATTCAGCCTTTTCTGTTTTGTTGTGTGTTGTTTCTGTTCTATGTAACAATGGACGGGTCACCAGTCTATCACAGGGCCCTAACCAGAACACAGCCAGTAAAATGTTTGTTAGGCGCCTGTGTTTAAAAGGGAGCTGTCTTGTGCAATCTTAAAGTCTTTCTTAAGACAGCTACCTTGTCTTTAATTACTCGAGTTCAATTCTCTTACATCACTGTGCCTCTTTCATGTATTTTTTTCTCTGTTCTTTTACTCTTTTCATCCTTTGCCTGGTTTATTGTGCTCTTGAGCAGAATTATATATTTTAGTTCCTCTTATGACAGTAGAACACAGAAGCACAGGAACTGCTTTGATGTACAAATTATGTTTGAGGGAAAGTGAAGTTGGTGGATGTGTTTTGAGCACTAATCACAGTAATCCAGTGCCTCTCCAAATGCTAAAGTGTCCCTGGGGAAAATAAAACTAAGAGGGGCTCCTGGTAGCAGAAGGAGGGCCTTTATGGTACTTTAGACACGGTGCTGTGTGAGTGTGGGTGAATGATTAACACTACAAAGTGCTTTGAGCACCACTAAGATAAAGAAGCACCATATAAGTGCAGATTATTTATCATTTAGGGTTTTTTTTGTTTTTTAAAAGAGATTTGTGCTTTGCATGTAATTTCGTCATCTGTGTCTGTCAGGTGAGCCAACTTGAAGGACAGTTGGAGCAGTTCAGGAAGTCAGGCAGCGGTGAAGTCATCATCCGATCTCTGGCCCTCCCAGAGGGCCTGGGTCCCAGCAGCACTGAGATCATCAGTTCCCTAAATGAGTACGCTGTTCGACTTCTGCAGGTCAGTGTTGCTTCCTTCTGATGACCTGGATGTAATAATAAAAAATAAAAAAAGAATTATGTTTCATTTAATTACTCTTATTTAGGAGCTCAAAAACGAGGAGGAAAAAAGCAAGAAACTGACAGGAACACTGGAAGAATACAAGGATAAGTTTGCAGTTATTAGCCATCAGCAGGGACTCCTATATAAGGAATACCTAAGGTGGGTTAACAGAAGAAGTTCTTCCACAAAGCTGGTTTATAACCTTAAGTAGAAAATTCGAAATATTTCCACTGTATTTTTTCTTAGTGAGAAGGCAGAGTGGCAAAAGGAGAAAGACGCATTGACAGAGATGAAGAACAAGCTGGACGAGCAAAAGCAGGTGGACGATGTTAAAATCCAAGAGTTCAACGTAAGTCAAATAAATGATTAAAGGTTATTAGTGCTTAGAAGACGTCAGTGTAAAACTGCAAAGCGTTTCCCTGTCGGCTTCACTGTACTTAATTTTTTCCCTCTGCAAATTTCACGAAAGATCCATTTCATTAGAGAACTTGTCCATTTCACTCATCAGGACCTGCTGGACACCCTTAAGAGGGACCCAGAGGAAATCAGGAAACAGTTAAGCGAAGCGTTTCGCAAGCTAACGGTGTTAAAGGTTAATGAGAAGAAACTGACACGGCGCTACACCACGCTGCTGGAACAGGAACAACACCTCCGCAAGGAAAACAACAAGCTGAGGGACGAGAGCAGCCAGATGCAGACTTCTGTCACGCAGAGGATAGGTTACCTTCAGAGATACAAGGTAGCTTGAAATCCTCACCCAGAGACTTTGAAACAAAAGTAACAAATTTTATTTCAGTGCCTGTTTTCCAAAGGAGAAAGGTTAACGCTTGGAGTGAATCAGTGCATTCTATCCACAGATTGTGTATAAAATGAAAGCTGGGGATGTTTTTCCTGGAAAACACCAGAGACTTTTATATTAACTTCTGGGTTTCACATGTTTTATACATCTGGTTAAATAGTGTACCATTATTGTAATACAAAGCAGCATTATTGAGAAACATGACGGAGATTCAAGGGGAATACTGACTGACCCTTATCCTGTTTTCAGGAAGTAAAAGGGGAAGGGCTCTTGTAAAAGTCAGGAAATGTAATCTTTTTGGCAACCTGGGCCTTATTCTCATATTTTATGACATTGCAACTGTAGCTCTTAAAGCAAGCATGGTCCAAAATGTGAGGATAATGCTCAGATTGCCAAATGTAGTTGTTTCCTTGAAAAACAAGTTGCTCATAAAAGGTGCATTTTGAGCTGGGTGTTATTACCATCATACAATGCCTTTTGTCTTCAGGAAATGGCTGCATATAAGATAGCAGCGCTGCAGAAAGCCCTGGATGATAGCGTGCCTTCGTCAGACCTGGAGAAGGCTAACAAACAGTACACTGAGCTAACAGTCAAATACAGAGACATGCTACAGAGGGACAGCCGCCTCATACAGAGAACCACCAACCTCGAACAACTGGAGGTATTAGCTCCACAATGTGTATGTCTTTGTCTCATCTGGCTGTTGACCAACTCCCTGTGACATTTTTTTTTTTTTTTCATATTTTCTGTTGCAGAGCGAGAATGAGTCTCTCCGAGAACAGATCTCTGCCTTGAGTAAAGAACTGGAGATCACAAAGGAGAAACTTAATACATTAGAGCAAGCATGGGAGAAATTCGATTCGACTGGTAAACTGAGAATAGTGCTCATTATAGGCAGTTTTTTGTTTCATTTTATTGTTTGTTTTGTTACAATGCCAGTAATCCTACCATACAGCCAAAAAAACAACGGATTAGCCCTGACCACACAGTATATCAGCCCAGCGCTGACAACACACAGGCTGACAGGGCCATTAAAGGACAAGCTCAGGTTTTTTTTTTTTTTTTTTTTACAAGCTGCCCTTCTGGCTGCCATTCTTGTCAACAAAACATTTGCAGGGACGTGGTGACAGAGCGTTCCCACAAGGCCGTACACTGTTTATGTCTGTTGTGTGGTGGACTTTCTTCCTGAGCTTTGATCTACTTTTTTGTCTTGCGTACTTGCATTGTTGTGATACAGTAGATGATTATCATCACACAGCTTGAGTACATTTAGCCTCATTGCAAACACTTATTCTATTTGAGCTGTGGCCTCCCCTGTCATCACAACTTAGTCTCAACAACAAGGATGTCAAGTGAAACGTCATCATGCACAATGTTAATGTTGGCACGTAATGCAATGAAAACAGTCTGCCACTGACCACAAAGAGAAACAGTCCATGCTGCACAGTATAACAGGCAGATGTAAATTACATGAAAGTAAATTAGCATGAAACTTTTTTGGTTCTGACCCAGGTTTATAGCTTTGATCCTACACAATAGCACAGTTCAACTTGGCTCAGTCCTGGTGTTCCCGGCTCCCACTCTGAATATCAAATTATCTCTTCTTCACTATCAGGAGGGGAAAATGGCATGGGTAAAGCAGACAAGGCTTTTGTCAACAATGAGATGGTCTCCACCGCAAGACGAATCACCACTTTGGAGATGAAGGAGCTGAATGAGAGGCAGAGAGCTGAGCATGCCCACAAAATGTACGAACACTTGAGGAACTCCCTCAGGCAGGTGGAGGAGCGCAACGTAGAACTGGAGTCCAAGTTCGCAGAGGTAAGAGACCAATGGAAAAAAACAGCTTTTACTGTCATTCTCTTTAGATTCTCTTTAGTTGCTCCAGGGCGCCAATGCTACCGCAAGGTGCAAAAGGCCCTGTGGTTCAGCTGGCAGACATTCAGTCTCATAGTAAAGAATTTAATTTATTTTGATTGTACAAATCCTTATTCGCACTAAAAAGCATTCGTTTTCAGAGATATTCATTTCACTGTCTCAAGATTTGGGTTCATGACTGCTGAAACCCATAACACAACACCTCAAGTCTGCTCCAAATCCGTACCAGGTTAGGTTTCTCTTTTTCACAAAAGAATTTTTTTCAGTTATTCTAATGCAAGTTGTTTTCCCACTGTGTTTCTTCAGTTAACTAAGATGAATGCAGAGGCCCAGAGGGTTGAGCGAGAGCTGAGAGACGAGCTGGCAGACAGCATCAGCAAAGCTGTGAGCGACGCAGACAGAGCTAGGATTGCAGAGCTGGAGAAGTCAGAGGCTGAGCTTCGCATCGAGGTTTCTAAGTACGTTTGACAATGTGCACGCTCTCATCATGATCTGCATGTTTTATTAAAGGCTGCACCCACAAGCATAGGAATAAAATATAGAAGCATAAATGCAATTGAGGTCATGGAATTGGATTCAAGAATGAAACTGGTTGTCAAAGATAATGTCCTATTCTCGTTGTTTTTCTGTTTTACATCAGTGCAATGACTTTTCTTTTAACAGTAGGATCAAGATTCATGTTTTTTTTTTTGATGAATGACTTGTTTTTTCAGGTCTTGTATTGATAACAGTACTATTTTATTAATAACATTTACATTTTATTTGTGGACGCCTTTGAGAGCACTCAAGGTCATCTTACAAAAAACAGCAGTATTATTTAGTAAGCTGTTGCTTCAACAGCAACTAAACTAAACATATAGTCAGCATTGTAAAGCTTTTAATGTTCCAATCATGATATTTTTAACATCATATGTTTAAATATGTTGCACTTGGATTGACTTACTAAATGTGAGCGTTCCTTTGCTTTTATTGTGTGCATTTATAGCAATCTGTTAACATTTGCTGTTAGCATTGAATGTGATGTCAACATTAAAGGTATTTGGGCTATTTCTACTGGTAAAAAATAATTTCAAATTAAGTGATATGTGTTTTTTTTCTACAGGCTTCAAGAGGTGTCTGATGTGGCCATGACCCAGGTATCTGCTTTACAGGCCAGGCAGAAGTCCAAAGACAAAGAAGTCGAAGCTTTGAGGAGGCAAATACTGGACTACCAGGTAACTGGGTTGTTTTTGGTTTTCTTTTTTCACATAACGTCACTTGCGGAATCATGTAACCTTCTCCACTTTCTGTTAGTTCTCATACACATCTCTTGGCATGTGGTGCACTGATTGTTTCTAGTATTTTATTCTGACTTGAACAGACAGCATACATATCACAGCAGTTTTCAAATTTTCACATGTTCTGTAGAAAAAAAATAAAGTGAAAACATTTGTTACACTCGTATTATTGCTCTCACACTGTTTGTATGACTCAGTGTTTTTCATGTCTGGGCACTTGACATCTGGGGTCTGCATCTCTTTCCCTCAGTCACAGTCGGATGAGAAGGCTCTCATTGCTAAACTCCATCAGCACATTGTAGCTCTGCAGCTCAGTGAGTCAGCTGCTCTGGGAAAACTGGAGGCTACCACTTCTCACATACAGCAGCTGGAGGCCTTCAAGCTGCGTGCTGAACAGCGGCTGGATGCCAGCGAGCGCACGCTGTTTCTGGCCCGCCAGGAGGGCAGAAATCGTTCTAAGCACCTACGACAGACCATCCAGTCGCTACGTAGGCAATTTGCTGGAGCACTGCCACTTCCCCAGCAGGAAAAGTTCTCCGTGACCATGGTGAACCTGCAGGAGGACCGGGCAAAAGCCCAGGAGGAGAAGAGGAAGGCAGAGGTGGAGAGGAGGAGGGCGGAGGGAAGGGCTGAGGAGCTGGAACTGAAGCTTCGAGGATTGGAGGAACTCATCTCAACACTAAAGGATGTAAAAGGGGCCCGGAAGGTCAGTTGGTAAAAAGTTGTAGCTAATACAGCGAACATTGGCATTGGAGTTATGGTATGCCTCTTCTGTAGCTTTTGGTTACAAGCCACAGCTTTTACAACTTCCCAGTTTGTGAAATAAAATCGCCAAAGAACGATATAACTATACAGTATATAACTTGAAACAGGTAACTGAGTGGCACAAGAAGATGGAAGAAGCTCGTCTGCAGGAGCTGAGGAAAGGCAGGGAGCTGGTGGTGCAGAAGGAGGAAATCAGGTATCTGAAGAAACTTGTGGAGGAGCAGGAGCGAACCATTTGCTCACTGGAGGAGGATATTGTGCACCAAAACAATGTGAGGGAAAAACTCTTGGAACTATCTACACACACACTCCGAGATTTGCTCATTTCTGCACGTTATAAACATATATAGAGAACAGCAGTGTTGCGTGCAAAAGCATTACTATGGCATGACTCCTTTACAAAGAGCCCTGCAGATATCGTAATCCCATGTACTGTAATTAAGTACCTCACTTGATAAGGAAACTTCATGTACAGAAGTGTGTTGGGGTAACGCAGTCTTCTCTTTGGCATGTTAAGCTTCATGAAGAACGCCAGCTCGCATGGGATCAGCGAGAGGTGGAGTTGGAGCGCCAACTGGACAACTATGAGAAGCACCAGAGTGAAATTCTGAGCAGTGCAGAAAACGTAACCCAGTGTTTACAAATTCTGATGATGCAGTAGCTCACATTAATAAAAAGTAAAACACTAAAATAGCCTGGATTTGCTGCTATTTCTTTTTCTAAAGTCCAGGATTGTTCTTGTTTTTTAGTTAATTACATTTAGACGTAATGTACAATTTATTACACTTGCATATTATTTATGCAAGTGTGCATATGCGTATTTATTATTTCTGAAACGTGGCTACCATGCTAATGTCTGTATTTTTGGTTGTTTTCAGTTTGAGGAAGGTACAGGATTGCTACCAGACCCTACGCTACCTCTTGCCCACCAGTTAGAGTTTGCTTTGGGTAAAATCAAAGAACATGTCCGCACCATCATGGACACACAGGCCACCTGCAAAACTTTGGACAAGGCATAGTATTACTTCCCTGTTCATACGTTCACCATTCCTCATAAATCAAATGCATAGCATTGGTATTATTTTTTGAATTCTTAACTCCTTCCCATGCAGAGGTTGAAAGAGAAAGAAGCAGCTCTGTGGAAGGCCGAACAGAACATCGTGTCCAGAGATAAAGTGATCAATGAGTTGCGTCTCCGGCTCCCGGCTTCGGCCAGCAGAGAACGGCTGCTAGCCGACCTTGCCAAGCACGAAGACGGCCAGTCAGGCAGTCAGCCTGCCATCAAGCTGGCTCACCAGACTATCAAAGACCTTCAGGGCCGACTGGACAAAAAAGAGGATGTGCTGAAGAAATATCAGAACCAGCTTGGTCAAGCTAGACAGGTATCATGATAAAAGAAGAAATACTCTCCGTTCAATAAGTTGTAGAGGTCTGGATTAGAAAGAACTGTTAGCAGTCTGTTGCAGATTTACGTGTTACTTATGACCGCTACAAATAAAGATTAAGGCAGTAATAGAAGTATTCTGGTCCTTTCCTTCAATGGAAGCACCTTTTTGTTATTTTAAACTTTCTTTTTGTTTACTTTCTCTGAATTCTGCTGATCCCAGGACCAAGAGGAAATGATAAAGAGACATCAGGAGGAGCTGAAAATGCTGCATCAGAAGCTGGACTTACACACGGACACCTCCCTGGATCGCTTCAAACAGACAGCAATGGTACTATTGAGTCCATGTCTTTCTTTAACAACAGCTTTTTCCTACTTCTTTATTTGGCTTATGTGCAAGGGCTAATCAATGGAGTCTGCATTGCATTTCGATGCAATCTTGCCTGACATTTCACAACCACAGTTCATGGAAAATATCCAATTATTCAGCAGAGATTTAAAAAGAAAACATTTGCTAAGCTTCCAAGGAGTCAGTATGGACATAAAACTCGCCATAAGTCTTCACGAGAGCTTGATGAAATTTGAACCTGTACTTTTCTTGATGCAATGCTAAACCTTTTATTTAAACTCCCTCCTTCGCGTCCAGGAATTGATGAAGAAGCCCACAATCAGGGTTCCGACCTCCAAGCACCTGGAGCGTCTGGCTGAGTTAGAGCAGACTCTGGCAGAGCAGGACATTTCTCTCTCCTCCGTCACAGAGAAGCTGAAGCTGACCACTGCTGAGCTGGAGCGACAGAAGACTGCTGTGGAAGCGCAGGCTCAGAAACACGCTGACGAGATGTCGAAGTAATTATCCCTCTAAGCCTTTTTTTTTTTCTTAATCCCTCTGGCTAGCAATGAAGTTTATATTAAAATGATATATAAAGGACAATCATTTATGTTTACTTTCATTTACTTATTTCAGCAAGTGTTAAATGGCCTTGTTTTTATATATAGCGCTATATAAAGCACTTTTACAGTCATAGACGCATCTACCCATTTGCTCACACAAGCACACACACACAACAGTGCCACACACAGAGCAACTGGAGGTTCAGTGTCTGGCTCAAGGACACTTCAGCATATGGCACATTCCGCTAACCGTAACTGTGACTGAAAAATCATCAGCATCAAACAAAAAGAAATCTTTTAACAGGTTCATTTCTTTATAGGCTCGCATTAAGACCAGTGTTAGCACACCAGGAAAAAACAGCATGTTAAGAGTGACACCATGTAGCACTTTCCTAACCTCAGCTAACAATAGTGATCTTAACAGCATAGTTTTGGGTATTTAACTCTGCAAGGCTGTGCTGTGGTGGCCTGGTCGTTACCATCCTACGTACNNNGTGCGAGACCGAAATCAAATTTTGGGCGGAAACGTAGGATGGTAACAACCAGGGTAGTGCTGTGGAGAGAGGCTCTGTGAAATTCAGATTAACAGACGAATAACCGTACATTCATGTTGTAGCTGTGACACATCTAGTGCTAACGCAACTCTAAGCCCTGCCTAATGCTGATCTCAGCTATTCCTAATGAGTGAAAAGCCACGTAATAACGTACAGGATGTAAATCACAGGGTCAATGTCAGAGCTCTTATGTTGAAATACTTTAGTTAGGAAGACAGCTGAAGTTATTTTCACGAGGGGTAACGTAATATCAAGTGATGCCTAGGAGTGTCCTCTGTGTGAGAACCATAAGCATGCATGTCACACCCAGCCCAAACATGCAGAATAAACCTGCATGCAAAAAATGTTGCCCAGTCAAAATGATTTACCAAGCAGGAAAAGCTGCCAAACCTGGCCTTCACAGAAAGTATCGTCCCATGTCAAAACTGCCTTCTCAACAATGGAGAGGGGGTTTTTTTTATACCTAGAAGAAATATGACTCTGCTTGAAGCCTATACTGCCTCGTCTGTCACAAAATCAGTGCCGAACCTGAAATATAGCGTGCAAATATAAAGTTTTATAGCTGTCATCACTCATACTGAACTTGGCTTAAGTTTGTTCCCTCTCTAGTGATATAAGGCATGCAATTTTTTTTTTGCTGTGTTTGAGTGTGATTGAAGGATTTCTGTTTGCTGCATGCTAACGTCTGTTACAAGTTATGTTGAAGTGTGTGTCATTTTTATTACGATTACGTCCCTCATGCAGCGTTGGTGAAAAGGACGGACGTTGGCCACGATTCACAAACTTAGATAAATCAAAAGCCAAACAGTGTGTACAAGGATGTGATACTGGTTATGTCATAAAACTAACAAAGGGCATTTGTTGCAGGCTGGAGGAATATCATGTTGCCCAAGTGAAAGCTCTGACTGCTGAGACTGAGGATCAGAGGAGCCAGATGGCCCAGATGGAGAAGGAGATGAACTACCTCCGAACTGAGCTGGAAGCCCAGAAGGAAGCCAACGTCCGCTCCCCCAGCAACACCATGAAAAACCTTGTTGAGCGACTGAAAGCACAGCTCACACAGAAAGAGAAACAACTCAAGGTTGTTCCTTTTTCTTCACTTGAGCTTTTGTGCTTTTTAAAGAGTGGGACCTCGTCTCATTTTGGTGACATGAGGAAATGTCCTCTAGTCACAGCTGCCATTTGAATCTAGACTGGGTGTCTTCTCTCGGTTTTGGGTGTGTTTGGCTGACTTGGATGTATTCACACAGTGTATTCTGGTACTGCAACTTGAATGAATACTGCTTTTCAACATTTTAGCTGTGTGACTAAGAGCAGTTTATCTGGATATCTGTTTCCGGACTGATCAGAGTGCTAAAAGCATTTTTAGTTGATGCTTGCATTAGTTGAAGTTATGCAATGTTTCCCTACAACTTCATACCAAGAATGAGGGTGGAGGAGGAAAGTAGTCCATGCAGTAATGGACGATGGTGTATTAACTGTAAAATGCGGTCTGACCACTAACTTTATCATGTTTATCATAACTGGCACCTTGCTGCGCCCTCTTTCCTCAGGCTCTTAGCAAAGCTCTGTTGGAGCTGCGGGCAGAGATGACATCTGCTGCAGAGCAGCAAGTCATAGCAAGTGCTGCACAGAAAGAGGAGAGTCTCAATGTACAGATGCTGGTTGACAGACACACCAAAGACCTGAAGGTGAGACCAAATGTTATCACAGCAAGACCCTGACAAGTATATTTACTTCTTTGATGCTTTTGGACTTACATTGTCATCAAGAATAATAATAAATCACTAAACTAATCATTTAAATTGGAGAAACATCTCAAATACCTCTCTTCCAAAGGCACGGGTAGAAGAACTTAATGAAGAACTTCAAGCTGCAAAGGAGTCTACCAGAGCAGCCAAAGGCCGAGAGAACACTCTGAAAGAGGAAATAGATGGACTGAACCAAGACATCCAGAGATGTCAGAAAACGCAGCGACGCCTGCTGGCTGAAAAGGAGGAGCGGGAGCAAGAAATTCAGGAGCTCAAGCAGCAAATCAAGAGGCTCGCCAGTGCACTTCAGGTGAGTATCCCTGCAGGAATCACACACCAACATATCGATTTACGTGAAAGCCTGCAAATTAGTTTGACTTTGGCCTGGAGCTTATTGTTGCTGTCGTTTTTACATAAGCAGCAAAGTGATATGCACAACAGCCACATGATACAGCCTTTATCACCATAACGTCATGTGGGCAAGTGAGCCAGGCACGACATTCCGACCTTGAAATATGATAAAACATTGCGATGCGAGACATACAAACCCCGTAGGCTTGTCAGCAAATAAAAAAAATGATAAACTGAAAAGTGCACAAATCTTCTGGATCTGTGCCACATCACATTGTTGTTTTGTTTTTCTTATTGACATCCACTGTTACTATTTTTAAGACCTCTTGGAAGGTAGTTCTGATATGGGACAATATTTCTGTTGATCAGAATCAACCAGAACCAGATGGGAAGGGGCCAACCCTCGAGAATCTGCAGAAGAAGATCAGAAGGCTGGAGTCTGACTTGGAGAAAAGAGGGGAAGTAAAAGTCGTCAAAGATGATCACGGAAAGGTTGGAACATTACTATACTATATTTGTGGTAGTGCAACAACCAGTAGTGCTTTGAATGTTCAGTGTTTCCTGGCAGTGTGGACATTTGGTGCAAAAAAAAAAAATAAAAAAAAACAATACAGAGCAGTCAGCATTGTTCTGTAAACAGAGACAGTATCAATAAATCCCTGTTGCCCTCTGATGGCCAAAAAATAATTGCTTAAAGAAGCAGATTTTTTTGTTGATCTGTCATCTGTATTCTATTTCAACCAGCCCTTTGCTCTTTCTGTTTCTGCACTTACAGTATATGAAGTAGATGTATTTGGAGATGGCAAAACAATCGATACACCCAAGACTTTCTGCTTCATAAAAGTTTAACCAAGGCTCTTTGTGTGACTGCCATTTTACCATGTTCTTATTATTATGTCGGACAGAGCAAAGAAGAAATTGTGCGGTGGGAGGAGGGAAAGAAATGGCAGACCAGGATCGAGAAGGTGAAGAATTCACTGAAGGAGAAGGAACGAGAGAATGAGTCCCTGTCAAAACAGTTCAGCACTCTTAGAGATCTCTATGCCAGGTCAGTGGGTACATCATACTCACACACTGTCACAAACTGTCTCAGCTCTTGTTTGTTGACAGTAATTACTTCACCTGTTTTCTAACCAAAACACAGACATGATATCCAGTCATTTTCAGATATTTCGTGAAAAACATTTGTTTCATCTCTCTTTGTGTCATCACGTATATATTACGTACTAATATTAACAGAATCATTTGGAAATCAGTAGACACAGATAATTGATCTTGACTGTCAGGAAATTATCCACACGGTGACAGAAGTCTGCGTCCTTTCTGTGTTTATCATGTGTGCAGACTGGAACAAGAGAAGGGCGCACTGCAGAAAAAGCTGAAGGCTCGAGGTGTGACTGCTGATCAGGTGGTGGGAGTGCGATCTACTGAAATGGAAAAAGAGATGGAGGAGTTGAAGAAGAAGAACTCTGAGCTGGAGACACAAATCCTCACCATAAAGTATCTATCAGCCTTTTGTTCTGCTTTGAAAGAAACCATTACTTAACAAAAAGAATGTCCATAATAATGATAACAATACAATACAACTGAAATTAATGAAAAACATTTTATTTAGCTGAAATTTACCAGAAGAAATGATCATTTAAAAAATATGTTCTTGTTATAAAGCTAACTAAATAAAGAAAATCCACTCAGGGTACAAATTGAAACCAAAATGAATTCAAAACAAGTATAAAAAAGTATATAAATAATAATTTGCTTCACAAAAGGTTGTAAAACCGCATAACAAACACTCTAAATAAATCACTAAACGCATAAAAACAACTTTACAAGTCAAGTATTGCAATAACAAGCAGTAATTAAACAGCAGTGTTTCATTTAACAACATTATTGGAAAAACCTGTATAGCTAAGACTAATCATATTCAGGGATACAAGAGTTGTGGGCTTTAGTTTCTCTTATATTATTCATTTTTAAAATATGGAGCTGAAGCCAATCACAACAAAGTGATCCCCATATGAGAACGATTTCTATGAATGCACCTGCGATTCGCCCATAGGGTGCCTTGTTCTGCCAAATGTGCAGCAGAAGCTGATTTGCATGTGGATGCTAAATGTGAGTAGTTGGAATCTGTTAGCAATGTTATCCAGCAGGAGTAAAGAGACCCCAAGATAACAAAGTGGCAGGTAAACCAGTGTGGAACAGTAAAATAAGTTAAGTAGAATTGAATCACACTTTGTATGTATTCAGTTGCATCTTTCTCTGAAAGGGCTAACATTTCCTGCTCAAGAACCAGGGCAGCCAGAGTTTCATTGACAACATGCCATTCTGGCCCCGTTGAATTTTGGCTGAATGTATCCCTTGGAAAGCGTTGATCCAAGCCCATGCCAGGTTTGACTGTTGTGACCTTCGGGCAGCTAGGGGGGAGGGGTGTCAGTTGGGTGGAGTCTGTTGGTGAATGAAAGGCAGGCAGTTCAGGGGCCATTTATACACTGCCAACGCTCCGTAGCATGTGTAACAACACACTAGCAGTGTAACAATGGAGCGAGAAAAACTCAGCTAGAAAATCATTAAGACCAGCACTTATGACACTGTAAGGAATTTAACACATTTAACACTCTAAGTGATTTAACAATGGAGAGAAAAGCACTCAAATCTAAACAAACCAGAACCTGACTGCTGAGAGATTAGCAAAGAAGGGATCATTTTATGTAAATACGATTAACAAGCGTAAAGTAAGTGGCCAAAAAAGCAAATTCTGAATTATTATTAAATTAAAATGTCAAACCTGAAAGTAGATTTTTCTACAGAATGCATGAGAATAAAATGAATTCTGTAAAATGACCATGCCCTACGACATGCCAGCGCTGATTAACTGCGCCAACACTGGACAAGAACCAGGCTCCTGCTATGTTATTCTCTAGTCTGTTGTACTCAAGTCTCTATAAATACACCAAACACACACTGCGACGTATAATGTTAAGTAATGCAAAGACTAAGACTGTGGTTTCCATGTGCCAAACGTGCAGACAGCACCAGGCTTTACCTCGTGATGACGCCATGGAGAATCTGATGCTGAGGAACCGCTCCCTGGAGGAGAGGCTCCACTCCTTAGAGAGTCAGATATCCAAAGAACCTCCATCAAGACCCTCTGTAAGTGATTATTTAGAACAACAAATACAAAAAATTGATCACCTGTTGAGTTGTTCCATCGGTTAAACATTTATTTAAAAAAAAATGCTTCCAGCTGTTAAAACTTTCAAGTTTTCCTTAGTTTTGGACTGAGGAGTTGACTTGAATTCAAAATGAAAAAAAAAGTCACAAACTATTTTAATTCCTCATTTCAGTTCTGTATCAAACAAATTCCCTTTCTCTGGATACATTTTTTGGCAATTTATGAAGTGCTGTTTTCCCATGTTTTATGTAACGGTAAACTGATTGTCATAGGCTTTTGGTAGCCACTTGGTTAGGTGATGCAGATTGATGGGCATTTTGCGCAAATGGAAGAACGGTTTATTTAAATGTTTTTCCTCAAATGTAGTGATATGTGATGTAGTAGCAAAGAGCTGCAGTTAATCTATTTAACACAACTTCCTGTTGTACAAAGCTGTAGCACTGTTTCAGCTTTTTGTTTGACATGACTCTGATCTGCTTTACAGAGTCAAAGGCATTTTTGCCTCTGTATTCATCATTCTTTACTCTCTTTCTTCATGTATCTCCTTCTTGACTGGATTTAATTTCATGTGAAGAGAAAAAGCATATCCTCCCAGGCTCTGAGGGGGATTTGTTCTCTTACTTTTGATGTTGAAGAGGGGTCATGCGATGGGAATGCAACATCCTATCCTGTGGAGTCTTCCTGCCGCTCCCCCAGCCCCGAAACTGCTGGGGACACAGTTGGCCATCAGAGGGAGCCAAAGCAAAGCCAGGCAGATAGAGAAACACAAAGCAGCTTTGCGGCAGCAGAGGATGTTTGCTCTGAGCCACAGCGATCAAGGCCTGGTGTAAGAGAAAACATAACATATGACAGAACAGATGTGACAGCAGAAGAAGATGACGGTACTAATCATGCTGAAGAAAATGAGAGGCAAACAGCAGCAGATGTATTAGAAAGTACACAAGATGTCTCTGGCTCTGAAGTTGAGGCGGCTGAAGAAAAGGAAGAATCGCAGACCACAAAACTAAGTGAGCTGGAGCCTGATGAGCTGTCAGAAAGACAAAGAGCACCCTCTGCACCAGAGGCAGAGACAGGCAACGAAATAACTGAAACACTGAACGAAGCATGTGTTGGTGACCTAGATGGTCAAGATACAGTCAATGATGATGTGGGGATAATGACAGAGGAGCTTCCAAACCCTCAGGAACAAGCTGAGCTTAAAGATGAAGAGGCTGAGACTACAAAGGAGGCAGCAGAGGACGATAACCTGGAACAGTCAGAGCCAGATGTTGACTCCTTCACCGTACTGAGCAAACACACAAAGAGGTTAATCAGTAGAAAAGGGGATGATCGAAAACGAGACAGCAGGTCTCTTAAATATCTGAAGGTACATCAGGCTTCTTTAGTTACCCTGCAGGGTGGTAGTGCTTTGTGGTAGAGCTGAAGTCTGGCGAATCCTGTGAGTAGGAAGTGGCTTCATAGTGTGTTGGTGCCTTCCTCCCCTGCACTGTCATGGACTTCAAGGTGTCCATCAGTTGAGCATTAGTAGAAAAAGTTCATGACCCCCAAGCACAAGGACCTTTTGTTTAAAGCCGATGTCTCCCTCCACATCTGTTAATGTTAATGACACCTTTTACTTCTGGCTTATTCTGTGCCTCTGCTGTCCTCTAGACTTCAGGACGAGGCACTGGCACTCCATCGCAGAGAGACCCGGACCTCCAAAAAGAAAACCTCAAGCTGGCTTCAGAGAACCTGGAGCTGCGTTTTCAGCTGGAGCAGACCAACAGAGACCTACCAAGACTTAAGGTACATACATCCCAAACTGAGAGAAACCGGTTCCATAGTTTGCTGATTTTAATACAAATTGCATGTGGACGCAAGTTAAGTGTAGTTTATAGTATCGCTGACAAGCACAGATACTTCTCCTTTGTTCAGGCTCATACACACCATCTACTTCTACTGATATGTCTTCTCTATCCTCTGTGCTGCAGTGATTTTAGTGAAACTAACTTTAGATCCACATTTATTAACTTGATTTTGTTACTCTTGGAATGATCCAGACTAGCCTTTCTCCTTCTGTTTAGTCATAGAAATAAACACTAGAAGTCGCGTTGAGCCTCTTGGAATGCGTCGATACGGCCGCCATCTTGGTACAGGGGTTCAGTCGTTTAACTACGCATTTTCACAGTGTGAAAGCGAGGGAAGATGCCGGACTTTTGTGCTGCATATGGCTATAAACTATAACAACTTTCAGTCATACTGATACTACGGCACCAGGCCGGTATTTAGTTATATGCTGCTACTACATTGTGTGATTTTTACAAACTAGTGCTAGCAGCCTCACCATACCTGCCAACATTGAAC
>JASGAT010373174.1:0-14027 GCA_030220025.1 Chelon auratus
TCTGAGGTTCTTAAGAGTGTGTTTTTTATGTACAACTAAGCTACTGTTACCAAGCAATTTCCCTTGTGGATCAATAAAGTTTATCTAAGTCTAAGTCTAAGTCAAACTTTAACAAAAACTACAGTTTTTGTGAATATCATAAAGATGCCCAGTAATATATACCAGTAATATATACAGTATCTTCATTTAAAACACTGTGGTTCCCTGACTCCAGCCAGATTCACTCATTTGCCAGTTCATTACTGAAGGTACACTCCCAGAGGGAGATTGTTGATTCAACCGTGCTTTCATTTTGGAGGCTGTGTTTTGTAGTACTATGGAATTGCGTCGTGTGGTATGTTTCTATTATTTTGACAACCCCATTTTACTCAGAAACACTTTAGTGTTTAATTCAATCCAGTTTAACAGCCCCACAAACTACATGAATCACCACCACTCTGATGCTGTTTCAACATCAGCTCAACATTAGAAGATTTAGTGCAGGACTATTATATTAGGATGCATTCATTATCACTAGTGTACCTAATGTACTGGCAAGTGAGTGTACTTCATACACATAACTGTAACTAAAACTACAATCTACTGTTTAAGTATATCCATCGACTTTTCCTTTTTCCATCTATTAGCCCCTGCTGCCCTCGCCTCCACATTATCTTTTGTCTCTCTGCATGGCGGTGAGCATCAAACTGTGAATGGGCAATCAGAGACTGATCATGCAGCCAGGCCTGCACTGTGTGTGTATGTGTGTGTATGAGAGAGAGAGAGAGAGAGAGAGAGCTCCTGCAGACCAGATCCATCAACAGCTCCAATGGGTTTGACCCTTCCAGGTTAACCACAGCCATTAATATAAGAGCTTCCCTCCCTTGCCTCCCTACTTCCCGCACAACCTCACGTGGGGGAGGACGGGCCCCCGCGTGCGCACGTGTTCGTGCGCACACATATACACTCTCTCCGCTGACATGAAGAAACAGAGGTAGATCAAACGCCGCGGTGGCAGGCGGCTGAAAAATGGCGTCGGCGGTCACGTATGCTCCACAGCAGAGATCTACTCTGGGTGTCTGCCCGCTGTTGTTATTCTAATCACTCAACACTGATGTCCTACTTCTTCTTCTTCTGCTCTGGAATGGGAAGACCAGCTCTCCACCAGTCATCCTCTTTTTTTCTTTTCTCCCCCTTGCTCTAATGTTCTTAGACCGATTCATGTTTCTCTAGAGATCATTTCCAAGGAGGCTTTCCTGTCAGAATGTGGCTAAGGTATGATACAAACTTATGTCTGTTGGTAGATGCAAAGCTTTGTTTGAGTTACATCAATAAAATAGAATAGAATAAACTATTTAAATAAACTAAATAGACTTTAGGGACAAAAATAAGGGCTTGATCTTGTCCTTTAGTAGAACCTCACCTGACTGGAGACCTGAAGGCAGACATATGACCTGGTCAAAACCAGAAAGAAAACAACACCGGCCAGACCTTGAGTATTCAATTACTAGGCATATGACTCTTGGTTTGGGTAATTAGTGAATCAATAAACGTAATAAAATAAAGAAGTTAATGTTTCAAACGTTAATACTCACGTCACTTCAACCACAAGACTGTCACACACATTGTTGTTGTACACTCTCACAGGTTCCTCCTTTTATTTAATGAACACACATTCCTTTTGGATTTATGCTTGCCTAAAATACATGATGATGTTTATGTTGTGCAAAAATGCATTAAATAACTATCTGTCACCCCTGATCACCATGCTGTACTATTCTTAAATAGTTCATTAATATAAAGAAATATCTTTTCCTTGTTTTTTGTTAGTTGGGTTTAACACTGGAGTGTAAGAGACAAACCCGTCAGCAGCTCTGGAGGCAACAACCTTAAAAGATAAAAAAAAAAAAAAAAAGGCTAATCCAAACCAAGAAATCCATAAAATGTTCAAATTTAGATGCATTCAAAGCCCTCTAGTGGTCTGATATGGTGCAGGTACAGCAGCAAAAAAANCATAAGGAAAGAGGTAAGTACTTAACCATTAATGAAAATTAGCTGCACCAGTTTCTGGTTGTTTATCCAAACAAGAGTTTCAGTAGAAGTTTCCTTTTTAAACCTCAAACTTCCCATCAGTCCCCTAACTGAAGAAGCTACGTACTCGGATGAGTGGTGAAACGTCTTCTCTAAAAACTCCACAAGTCCAGTTGCCTTTTTGAAACACTTTTTTTGGATATACCATGACCTGGAGGACTGAGAACCTTTACAGACAACACCAGCAAATAGTCACAACACAAGCAACACAAAACCAGCAAATAGTCAGAACACCTGCAAATAGTCAGAAAACCAGGAAACAGTCACAACACTTTCAAATATTCACAACACCAACAAATACAGAAACACCAGCAAGTACTGACAAGTCCAGTAAATACTCACAAAACCAGCAAATATTCATAACGCCAGCAAGTACTCACAACACAGACAAACAACAAGCTGCAAGAAGAGTAAAACAACAATGATGAACTTTTGGAGTCGTTGGTGTTTGCTACTCATCAGTGGTGCTGGAAATACTTTTCTTTGTTGTTTCAATTATTCTGCACTGTTTGTGTATCCGGATGCGTTGTGAGTGTGTGTTTGGATTGCAGGCGTTGTCAAATTGACGAGGACGTTGTCTGACTTTGCTTGTGCTTCGTCTGTTGCTATGGGAGCTGCAGTGCGTTGGGCTCTTTGGGCCAACGTACGTTAAAATCCACAGGCCTCAAGGCATTCAGTATGGAAACATGTTTATTTAGTTCTCCATGCCAGTGTGACGTGGACATTTTCATCTTATGGGCTGTTTTATGAAAAAACAACCTAATGACCAATGGAAACATTTCAGAAATACTGTGTCCGCTTTGGGAGGCATGCCTATATTTCACATGACGGCCTGTATTTGCATTTAAGGTTCTACAAAACGCTCCTGTTGCAGCACCGCTGTCCATCAAACTGTTTCAGCAAAAGGCAGTTTTCACAGTTTCCAGGAGTTTTCACAATACTTAAACACCACAGCATTGTGAAACTTTTTTTTTGTGTTGCAGGGAGCAAGGTTCATTTGTTTCTCCTTTGTTTAATATTTGTTGGCAGCATGTTTCTGAGCTATACAGACTTTATTCTTTTTCCTTTTCCTTTTCATCTTTGTATATCATATATATAACACAATAGATTCCTCTGAAAGCCTGTTGTTGTGGAACAATAAATAAATTGCATATAAAAAAAAAAAATCTCACTGTGACAGTTGACGTGCCCTGCATTTATTTAAGGTGAACACAGCACACTTATCATTTCTTCTTTTTATTTCTCATTTCCTGTCGTGGATTTGAAAGTAAAAAAAATTGGTTCTTACAGCTGAGGGAACATCCTGGATCGAATACAGTTCCGAAATTCAAAACCAACAACAGTTGGCGGTGGCTCTGCCTTTTTTAATACTACAACCTTGCACCCATTTATTTATTTATCTTTTTTGCCTTTCAGTTTTTTCAGCACGTGTCCTGTTGTTGTCAAAGCCCTTCAGAATCTACAAGTGCCTAATAGCCCCGAGGAATCGGGGTGCGCAGCCAAAAAGGCCTTTCAGGAGGTCCCTTATTCTCAGCGCGGGGAGGAAGTGGCCCACAACAGGCCCGAGGCGGCTCACAAGAGGCTATTAGAGGCCTGTGGCAGGATGCCTCACAAATCCAATTAGGAAGAGCCGGGGCTGGATCTGGACTTTCTACTGCAGGCTGTCAGTCAGGGCAGGAGAGAGCAGGTGTCCAGTTACCAGAGACGTCAGAGTGGAGCATGAGCGTGCGTGTGTCCGGGTTCTTCGTATGAAAGCAGTTAGAGTGTATTGATGTGTGTTGTATATTCATGATGTTTTATCAGTACCACAAAGGGCATGTGCTGGCAGTGTTACTGTGGGAAAGCTGCAGGCCTGGTCCCTTGGTAAATGTAGTCCAATCCAGCGTAACCAATGGAGAATCTAGCTGACTATTACCTAATCTCTGAAGTCATCTCCCTGCTGTACACGAGCTTTGACTGACATCACTGGAGGCTGCCACTCATTCCCTTTTCCATGTTACACCAGCACTATCGTTGAACTATGTGGCAGCCTCATTCTGAAACTTTGACACATGTTTTTTAGTTGCCAGGTGCTTGCGGAACTGTATTGCACACTGTTTCTCTGGGGTTGTCTTTCTTTTCAGATTTTTGTTTGTAAGTGTGTTTGGCAAAAACACTTTTTCACCCTGGTTTGAAGGGATAACACGCACACATGCTGAACAGGGACCCAAATGATTCAGACCATGAATAATGAATACAATAGAGGCTGAAAGAAAAGCCTCTCTTCATTCATGTGGATGTGGTTTTAGATATGTACCACCCACCTAGACCAGACCAGGCACAAACCTCATAGCAACGACACTCCTTGATGGCAGCAGCCATCACAATATTAGGAAGCTGGGCGAAATGTTATGCCTGATCGGTGTATGTCCTGCAGTAAACGTGAACGCGGTGTTAACGGTAACTGCCTGAGTGATCTGAGCATATATAAAACAGCAATATTCTGGCCAATGAAGACAGACCTGTATTAATGTTATCTCCACACATGCTGCTGAAAATCAGAACATCACGCACGCGCTGGGAGGCTGTGATTCATCTATCAGTGGAAAAGCATCACGTTGGCTCTGGCAGCTGCTACACTAATGAATAGTCTGATGAGGCAGAAGCCCAACAGAATAATGATGAAACAGCAAACAAACAGCAGACAGCCCCCATGTGACGGACGGGATGGTAAGTTCGACCTCAAACGTGGGCAGAGCACAGAGTATACTTCATTAAATGGATTAGCCCTGATCTGTTAACATGTCTGTGCTCTGTATTTCAACAAAAGAACTTTATATTAATCTTCGTAGGCCTTGTTAGGACGAAATGAACTGAAAGTTTCAAAATCCAAATGACCCAGTTTTGACACAGGATCACTCCACTGTTTCGTGAGCACAAATTGAATGTGTAGTAAAAGCGAATGAAATGTCAAGTGGAAATATTGCTAATAGGTCGCTGGAAGGTAAGAATTCAGGTTTGCTGACACTAAATTTTAAGACGCTCTGTACTCTGCGCAGGGAACAAACAGAACTGGTGCAGTGACTTCACTTTGAATCAGTGTCCTGTGCTCTCCAAAGGAAGCATCCTCCCTCAGGTACAGGATGATCTTTATGCCACTCTATTACTTTCACACACAGTAGATCATCTCTTCTTGTTTTCAGTGCTGTTCTGCTCCAAGGCCTCAGGGGGAAAGCTGTAGATCACCGTGGATAAGGGCTCAGGTGGGGAAAAACAGGCTCATTTTAAAATCTGTAATATGCAGTCTTAAATCTCAACCATTGTTATGTTTGCTCTTATGTGGATTTCTTGAATACACATAATATGTCGAACGAAAATGTCCTGTCAATGGAAACGAAGTGAATGACCCAGCATCAGCCAACGTATGCAGCACACTAACTCGGTACTGCACATAAGAGTATTCATCAGTAAGTATTGATTCGTCATTGCCTCTGTGTCTTTTGGAGAAATGACAAAGCTCTGACCTCTCAGGAAAGACTGAACATGGCAGCTCACTTTTTAAGGAGAAGCACACGGTGGCTAAATCCTCCACTGACGGCACTCAAAGGTCCAGAGGAATCGCACTGTTCCGAAGTGCGAGTGTCCTGCATCCAGACCCTCAGGAACTGTGAAGGGGAGAAGATAGGGAGAGTGGGTTCTCCCTGATCTTGCTCAGGAACAGATGACTCATTACCACTCATGCTGGAACAGTCTCTACCCGGCCTTCATACTGTAGCACAAGTTCAGATTTAAGAGGAGGCTTTAAAACTGATCTCAGATAATAGAAGTTGTCGAAGTGATTGACTTTTTTAGAAATCGCAGTACTGTAACCCATATGTCTATGTTCACAAGTAAACATATTATATACATATATATATATATATGTTTGATTCATATTTGATTCGTTTTTTTTAAAGCTTTTCCTGCTGTAGAAACTGGACCATGGAGGGATAGCATTCATCAAGTTGTAATCCTGTTGCCTCCGCGGAGATGAATGTCTGCACCACATGAAAGCTGACAGGGGGAAGATGGCTCCTGCTGCGCGGTGGCCAAACCAAACTGCAGCCAGACTCCTCAGCGGCCCCGCAGTGGCTCATATATCTGACATGACTGTGTTTGGTTTGCACCTCCAGGTAGTTCACATACACCATAAATATGCACGGGGAGAACACGCACACGGGCTGAGGGAAGGGTGGAATCTCAGGAGCAGCTCTAATCTGATTTCTGACTCATGCAGTGAGAATGTATAAACCCTGGTTTGCTCAGATAAAGATAATAGAATCTAAGTCACAAATGTTACATGAGATCAAGGCAGCTCAAATATGTACAGCACAGTATTTGAACATCACGGGATAATGATAAAACCTGGTTTATGAGAAATACAAAACTTAGGGTTTTCTATGTTAGTCCACTAGATGGCAGCACAGGATCACTTCGGTAAAAGAACTGACACTGACTCTTCACACAGGCACACAAAGCTGCATTTTATTTAACGCATATTACAAAAGAAAGTACACAACGTTAGAGTTACAGCTCTGAGATTAGAGGCCTGTTGAAATAGCATCTCATCTCATTTACACTGAGGATATATGCAGCTTTATATTTTAGCCCTTCCAACTTTAAGCAAGAAATGGTTTTCCCTGTTTAGTTTACAACAATATGACAGGAACACACTGAGAGCCAACCTGAAACTCATCCAAAGTCTTTGGCGTGAACTGGAGCCGGGACTGTGACCCAAGCTGTGACCCACCAGGCTAATAACACAGCTATGGTTTTGAGTTGAGGTGCAGTGAATTCTGTTTGTGTGACACCTACGAAGCAAACGTGATAATTGACAATTAACACTTCACAGTACATCGAGAAGGACTCTGAAGCTGGTGTAAGCATTAAAACCACAGGGATCCTCGTCTTTCCAGGTGCTGATTAAACTATTAGAACGGCCTCCATTATTCAGAGAAGATCTACTAGATTTTGGAACCTGGATGTAGGAATCTGCTTGTCATTCCAGTTCTTTCCAAAGATGTTGGGTACAACTGAGGTATTTTGGCGACACCTTCACCAAATTAGGAAAACCCTGTCTTTGTAGAGGTGTCTTTATGCACAAGGAAACTGGGATGTTGAAACCGTTTGACTTCCCTTTTCAAGCCTTTTCCACCAAGGAAGTTTGAGGGCCTGTTTCAACCTGTTACTTGTATTTTCATCCAAAGAAACAGCACTTTAAAGGCCTTGAATCAAAAACTAATCTTGTCCATCAAGACCAACAAAATTTTTGTAACATTGTAAGTGAGTTGGTGCGGAGTCTAGTCTGCCCAATCTAAAGAAAAAGAGGAAAAAATAGGCGTTTGAGTGAAATCAAAGCATCATGATTTAACCACTGTGGCCAGTGCAGAATCACCACCTGTTTTGTGTTGACAGGAGGTGGCACTTTGAGGTCTGGTCCAACCATTAAAGACAGCATCAGACTGTCCTCATCAGTGCTAAATAGAAATGTTTCTTAGGACTTAAAAGAGCTTTCTGATATAAGTGCGGGTTGAAAGTTTCAGAGTTTAAATAGCATAGCTGGTCAGTTTCCCTGTTTTTCCAACACGTGCGCCACAGCGTCCTCGCCTCGCAACTCTGAAGTGAAATGAATCCGCTGAGTTTGGGGGGCATGCACAGCAGGACTGCTGTCCATCCTCCTCTGCTCCTCTGAAAGTGCGGCACAAGTGGCTCTAAAACCACTTAAAGACAACAGAGGGCACCAGATGGGGCTGAGCGCTGCACTCTCTCACCTTTTTCATCAGCAAAGATGGAAGATGGCAGAGCACTGGTATCACAATGGGGCACTTAGTGTGTGGAGGCGAAGAATAAAATGAAAGTTGATTGCACTTCAGAGACATGAAAGAGTGGCAGTAATGGCTGGGTGGTGGTATACAACAGAGTGGCAGTACTGGTCAGCAGTGAACTGTGGTTTTTGTATGCAGTTCAACACTGACGAACTTATCAACCTTACCTTTCATATCAACTGTGTTCCTTAGAAAATCCAGAGACAAATTCAGAAACATTTTCAGGAAGATCATTTGTTCTTTCAGGGTGGCCAGTTCTCTTCTCCATAGGGAAGTCAAAGGTCATAGTAGACAACAGATAGCAACCTCAGGCAGATATGGACTCAGAGAACTTTACCAAGAAGCCTTACACGTTGAGTAACTGGCCATTAACGGCCAGTTACTCCAGACTGGCCATTGTTTGAGTACCATCCACCATTGATGTAAAACAGAATCAGTACCTGGTGTTTTAGGTGGACATCATTAAAATATCAGTGTTTTATTTTCTGACATTGCAATTATTTTAAATGCTCACTAAATGTCTTTTTCATCTTTTTCCCCATACATACATTTCTAAATATTATTTACATCAACTTAATCAATCTTTAAATGATAATGTTGTGTTTCCAGTGTGTTCTACTGTCCCCTAGTGGTTGAAAAGTCAACAATTCAGCTTTAAATAAGAGTGAAAAAGACAGGTGAGTTTAAATTTGTGTTAGACTTTTTTGAGTGTGTCGTGCAGTGCAGTTCGCATTAGAGGTTATTATAAGTAATAATATATAAATACATAATGCATTTTATGAAAGTGAATAGCCAAGACAAATATTAAAACAATAATTGAGTGTATATAGGAGCATTAATTTAGCTTTTCCTTCACATACTGTACTTTACATTAAACCTGAACCTGAGCAAAATCAGGACCTTATGACAAACCTTAAGCAAATCTTACTGTTTTGCCAAAAAGATTCTTTCAGTTAAATGTCTGTAATGTGAAATGTATTATTCAAACTAAGTAAAAAAACAAAAAACAAAAACCAGGATTTATCGAGATGAAAATGACATCTACAGAAAGCGTGACACCATGATTGTGAGGAGAGAAAAGCAATCCTCCCATGCACACCTCATCCTGATACCTTGTTAAACGTGTGAAAGTCTCGCCTGGCGTGAGGCCGCCAGTTACAGTCTGACATTTTATACGCACTGGTGTGCTGTCTGGCTGCAGTAGTACACACGGATAAATGTAGGCTTCACTGCGTATTAAAAGACTAAAATGGTAATAATAAGCATGCCATCATTACTTAATTACCTGTAATAAACAATAATAGGGATTTGACAACTTTAAGAGGCAACACGCAGGGGACTGATACTCATTTGAAGCTAAACAGTCTATGGCTTTCACAGTTTCTAGTAATGGCAGGGAGCAGAGAGTTCTACAAGGAGATCATCCTAACTGATAAATATTTTTCCTCCTCAGTACTTACTAATGTAAGTACAAAAATGAAAAGTCAGATACAAGTTGCAGCGGAAATGCAGTTTCAGCGACTGCTGCATGGCAGAATTGACCTGATGGCCAAACAGTTATGGTGCATACCACATAAGCAAAAATGCATTTAGCAGCCAGCAGACTCCCTGGTTTGTCTCCGAGCCGGCAGGACCTGTACTGCATGTCATGCAATGCATTCTCCTCATATTTCTTGCTGAGGGTATTTTCACTTTACAGTGTCAAGTACTGTTTTGGACGATTGAAGCGTGATGCTGCTGGGGGTATGAAGATGTATTCTGATGACTGCAGCTGAAGCTATTGTTTTCATCTGATGCTAAGTGGCAGATGTTAGCATGCCAACACCAGTGTTAATATTCAGCTCAGTGGTTGCAGACGGTTGAGTTATGCTGATAAATACACAGAATTTGTCGAAAATGTCATTTCAAAATGATGACTAAAACAAAATGTTTTAGATGTACTCTGATAATCCAGAGATCAAATGAATAATAGTAAGCTTTTAATGTGAAGGAGGTTAAGGTTAGGTTTGTTCTATAGCCGCAGAAATTTAACAGAGCTCCACTACATTTGAAATTAACTGGTGAACAATGATGCAGGGCCAGAGATTCAGGAAGGAGCTACTTGGGAAGCACTGGCTGTTTGTTTTAAATTCGGATCAGAAGTGACATGTTACAGAGGATCTCTTAGGAGTTCTAGCTGCTGGGTTTGTTTAGGCCGAACTTGGAGATGATTTGGCAGAATATTTAACAGTTCTGCTGCATCAATCACTCGGGGTCTGGCACAAGATGAACAACTCACACCATCCAGATGCAGTAGCTCATAAAGTATCACCCAAAAAGTTACAATTCCTAGATTTCCAGGATGCAAGCATTCAGTTGTGAAATGACAAGGGATTATATAAGGCTAAAGGATCTAGGAAAGCGACAAACAGAGCCGTGCAGAAAGGATTATTCATGGTGTGACTGGCTGAATCACTCTGGCATCTTCTTATACCACTCTTACTCTCTGGAAGAATTCAGTTTTCATGCTTGTGGCTGCGATGTACAGCAAAGTAGATAAGGTGAATCACTGATGTACATTTCTTGGATGAGCAGTTTGTTCATGATGCATCTTCAGCCCAGATGAACAGAGGGCGTGCAAAAACATTACTGAGCTCCGGAAAAGCTCAGGAAAAGAAGAGGAATTATGCCATGAAGACAAAGAAGGTAAATTATATGGGAAATTGAGCACATACAAAATGCCCGTCACACACACCTTAAAATAGCCTGCTAAGCTCAATAACACAAGCACAAATACTAATGAAATAACATACACTTTGCATTTTGCATGCATAGGCCCTGTAATGAGGAAATGGCTGATTTTAGGGTTGAACACTAAAAATGACAAATTTGACCATTTTCTCCAAAATGAAACCCTAATATTGCAGAATGAATGACTTTAGTGTCATGGTTGAGAGATTAACCAATGTTGCTATAATGGGAGTCAATGGGACACTTTTGTCCGCTAAGGTCACAAAAGGGTAGTAAATTATAAATCGGATGCTACACAAAAACACAATGCAATCAAGTTAATATTTTAGATAATCTTGGTCACAACAAAGACTGATTTGAAAAAAATGCCCTAGACACCCAACATTAGTTTCATGGAAAATAATTATTTTATTTATTTATTTATTTTTCGTAAAAAACAACAGTGAATTTAAGTAATCAAACTGGCATTTACAGGGTTAAAACCCTCAAAATGATTGAATTTTTGGTAATTTTGTAAAGTGTTGACGTGGTTTAAGAGACATATGCAGAAAAAAGCAGAAACAATCAGTTTTTATAGCAGTTTTTGGACATGGACATGAAAGTAGTAACTTAAACTGATGCATGAGGGTTAATTACCTTAACCAGCCACATTTGAGAAGGTGTGGATTAACGATAGGGATGAAGAGGCTCAATCAGACTCTGCTTTTCAGCTCACCATGTCTCACCTATCATCTTTTTGCCTTTAAACGGAAGTAAACCTTTTAGTTTTGTAACTACATCATCTGTCTCCACTTTGTTTTGCAGCCCTTGAGCTGGGTCGTAACAGCTCTTTTATTTGCAATCTGGAACTATGTGGACGCATGTTCAGAAGGTAGAACGGTTGTCCACCATCTGCTGCACTGGTCGCAGCTCATCCTCAACATAAAAGCCCTTAAGCAAGACACAAATTCAAATTGCTCTCAGTGTTCAAGTACCAGAAAAGCCTGCTGCCATCTCTCTGGGTGTGTTTATATGAGTAAGAGAGCCCAAACTGTAAAGTAAATGAAATGGTTAGCCAGTATTCGTTTTTAATTAATGGACAGAAAGTTAACTGTTATGATATTAACAGTAGTTCAAGTCACTGGTTGAATGTGAGAATGCTCTGCTTTTTCTCTGCTGTCAGCCTGTCAGAGTATCTTTGGGACTGTTGGTCAGACAAAACAATCCGTGTGAAGTTGTCTCATTAGGTTCTGGAAAATTGTGTTGTGTATTGGGTATGTTTTTTAATATAGTTTATGGACCAATATCTCTGCACTCTCTTATTCAAACCGGGCGAGGAACAAACTGAAAATTAAAACTGAGAAATCATTTCTCAGAGTCCCCCAGAGTCAGAGTCTCTTGAAAGTAAAACAAACATTGTGTTTTCTTTCCTCTTTACTGAGGTTTTTCTGGCAAAACCAGACCCCTTGTGGTTTTGCTAATGATTTTGAGCTCAGTGTGCGTGCTAAGATTAAACAAACATACAAGTGATCTCAGGAAATTCTGGATTGCTGTATCCCAGCTTGGCAACGTATTCACCAGTTTGTCCGTCGAGACATCAGCCTCTGACAGATCTAAGAACATACCACAAACTTACTACCTATACATGTTTACCTTATTTTCCTTTAGACTTCTTTTTTTCTACAGTTTGTTATGTCTTTAATTTAACTATTTTGTGGCACACAGGGCTAATTCACATTCAACCTTGGTATGTTACTATAATAAAGCCTTTAACAAATGCAGCAATAAAGAGATGATGGGAGATGAAGGACACAGATATGACAGAAAAGTTGGACTTAGATGGGAATAGTAGTGGACTTAGTGGGAATTATATGCATAATAAACCACTTGTTTTGGTGGACAGTGTGTCACGGCACAAGAAGTACTGTAGAATTAAGTTGTGTTGGGAGGAATTCATTTACATTTTGTCTTGTGGCTATATCAATTATTCACATGCTGCAACATAACCAAGATTGTTTAACTCCAAAAGCAAGCCTTAGCTTAACCCTGGAGGCCTTGTGTCCTCAGCTGCAGCCATTGGCTCTGCAATGATTTTTGTTGTTTCAGGCTGTTATGAAGACAGATGGAAGTCAGTACGACCATGGCAACAACGTGACTGTGCTCAGTGATAACTCATCTATTTAGTCTTTTAGGAATGAGGACTTTCTATTGTTTTCTCTTGTGGGTACCAAATAGGAGCAAACACTGGCATGGAGAACAACCCTAAAGTCTTTTGTGAAACACTTGCTTTATCTGTGAAACCCTCCCTGTGGGTGTTGTTGTCCACAACAGAATCGTGTCAGAGTATCACCTCGAGGGGCCGTACGGATGCTAGCATGACTTTTTTGTGTTTCAGAACAAACCGCTTCACTCCGTAGGATCATATTTTGTCCAACGCTGGTGGGCATTTCTTTACATCACAGTACTTCTAGGCTTGTTTGTGAATCTGCCTGCTATCTGAAACATTGATAAAAGCGTTTTGATACACCCGGAACAGTGATAGTCAAACAGGTTGATGATTTTTGGCCGCAAATGAAATATCAAAGCAGCATCTGGAGACTTGCACTGAAACGTGTGCCACTTCGCCTAAAACTAATGAAGGCTGAAGTCTGTCCTCTGAGAAGGAAGTTTGAGCACCCATGGCTTTGGATTTTGTTTCAGGTTGAAGAAAAAAGATGGGTCAGATTCCCAGTTGGATCTGTGCCTGCCAGTGAATTAGCTTGTCTTTGTGTCGTGTTGCAGCACATACAGTACTGCGTTTCACAGCTTCCTCTAATTTCTGCTGTACAGAGGAGATGACAAACATGATTATAGATGTATGGATGACTTGTAAGGTCACTTGTATATGTGACTTATATAAATATGACTTACAGTATTTCATTCAAGTTGAAGTATTTCTTGGAGTTAAGCATAGACTGTTTTTACCTGAAGAGAGCAGCTTGTTATTTTCTTAAACAATAAATCAGCTGCTAGCCTCCTTGTTACTGATCTCAAGTTGTCAGAAATTCATAAGTCATCTCTTGCTTTATTTCTGCAGTTCAGATTCTACATGGGATAGAAGCTGAAGTGGTAATAAGGGTGGTCCTTGTTAGTTTGACTTTGTCCAAGAGGATTCACAGGATTGGATTTAAAACAACAACGCTAATATGCTTCAAAGACAAAACCTCAGTCCATTTTGTGGCAGTAAAAAGAAAAAGGAGAGAAAACCTACTCTGATGTGCTAGGTTGCTTCTCTGTAAATTATATATAAAGAATAATGCAATTAACATTAAATGAAGGAATCTACAAAGATTTGAGGTAAATTGCCCTTAAACTGTCCTTTAATTTCTGTATAAAAACGCCTTATCACAAGCTGGTGAAGCCGTT
>JASGAT010373175.1:0-10567 GCA_030220025.1 Chelon auratus
GAGTGACCCCAGGCCAACTTTATGCCACAAAAATGCTGTGGATGGGAGAAGTCGGGCTGGCTTCCAGGCTAGTGCTGTTTTGTTTTTTATGCCAAACATACATTCGACAATTTTGGGCAAAATGATCTTATCACACCACAACGCATGGTGGGCAGTTTTCTCCAACTAAAGGTAAGTATCTGGGTCTAGCAGACCCTAGTTATACCCAGTTTCTGATGATGCAACACCCACAGATGGTCCAATTTAAATCTAAACATCCCACCAGTCTTTTATAACTGTACAACTGTGCCACCTTGTCCCAAAAGCCAAGACAGATGAAGGATAGAGAGATAGTTGTCCCATCTGGGAAGCAACCAATATTTGCCAGGCCTGCAGTTCCTTTAATATCATTGTCTTCCTCTTGACATGCTCCCTGAGCAAATTTTCTTTGTTATCTCATCAATTTTGCCAGAACTCTTGGTTCTTGGTAATGTCATTGTGTCAAAATTTGCCTTAGTTATTGATGATTGTCTTTACTGTGTTACATTTATATCTGATCACTCTCGTCTAAGTGTTATCTTTCAATAATGAGATGTTTCTGATGCTTCATAAGCTTTTTTTTTTTGGAACCAAGATGATGAAAACTCCAGCAAGAACAGATGTAATTTATTTGGGGTTAAACTTGTATTGACTGTAAGTGAATTTAAGTGTGTACTATCTGTACTGTACAGGCTGTACTCACACAGGCTTTGATTCTGAACAAAATCTCAATTATAAAAAGCCTGTTCAAGCTTATGCAGTTAGGTTATTCTAGTTTTTTTTTTTTGTATTATATTTTTTACCTCAAATATGACACAGCAGATTTCATTATGAACTGTAATTTTTCAAATAAAGATAAAAAACTTCTGATATGATTTATCTTTATTTGGTAAAACGGGATGATTTTGTGTGCGTGTGTGTGGGGGGGTGTATAGACCACTGCATGGTATATTAAAAATCAGATTAACCAGCAAAGAGAGCATGCATTTCTATGAAGAATGACAGCTTCTGTCTATAGTATTATACTAAGGATTCCCCTGACAGTGGGTTTGAAAAGGGCAAAATATGAGTGATCTCTATCTAAAAGTCACACGTCTACTTTTGTCCACAACTCTAGACCTTTTCTGACCCACTTCAGCACAATAGTCAAACATCCATATTAACACACTTGTGCATTACCATAATTCACGTGTTTGACCTTCCCAATGCTCAGCAGGAAACTCTATTACTCTAGCTTTGCCCTGTGGTTCTGTGGCTCCCCTTTCCCCATTTCCACCTCTGACGTGTCTTTCTTGGCGAGCCCTTGCCCAATGGCGTGTGAGCAGTAATTTGTCATGTCCCTCTAAGCGTAACCAAGACGAGATGGCAGGGGGCCCTGGGGCACCAGCCACTGCCCTACCTGAACCACCAACGCTTGTGCTTACATAATGGCAGGTTCTGGGAAAGAGCAGGGGGATGGAAGAAAGCTATATACAGCCAGGGAATACGAAGGAGAAAAGCTCACATGGATCTTACATCCAAAAGGGGGGAGACCTGCATAAATCATGACAATACCTTGTGAAGACAACCTCCATTACATCAGTGGAAGGAGACAGCCTCTCGGAGAGGAGAAGGCAGCAGTCAATGCCACACAATATACCAGGCTAATATTGCTTGCGGGCTTTAAGGAGGAAGGGCTTTGGCTTCCTGTGCTAGCAATCCAGCATACTTCCCATGAAATCGCACAAGGCATGCACACAAGACCCTACTCCTCGACAAGATCAGCTCCTTGGAGAGACGCTTTCGTCATAGAAAAGCTTGAACTTTGCCCAGAAATGTGAAATTTATCGTAGTAAATGAGAACAGCATGGGGACAATGAAGTCTTAAATGCCAGTCCAGATTGTGCATGTGGGAGTCATGTCTTAATGGAGTGAGCTAAAGAGACTCCTTAATCAAGCCAGTGCCGGTAATTTTGCGACATGTCACAAGCGTTTCGCCTGAGACAGGTTTGCACATATTATGTATGGTGAAACTGGACCCGGGCCCTGCCACACAACAAGATCGCGTTGACAGCGGCATCACAGCCATCGCACGACACCTTGCATCTGAACTGTGAACAAACCGCCTCTGCAAGACGATGAGCACGAAACACCAATTACACAAGGGAGGACATAAAAGGGGGAAAATGCTAATTGAACGATAAAAGCCCCTCGTGTGGGCAAACGGGAGCGTGGCTGGTCCGGTTGTGCCTCACAGCTATGCTGCAGAAAGGCTCGAGAGCTCTGCTGTGAGGTGATAAAATAAAGGGGACCACGCTTATAATAGCCTGCAATATCTTCACACATCACAGAGTCACACATCTGCACTCACCGGATGTATGTTAACAGTATTTTGCTTTTCACTCCTTCCCACATTTTTCTCTCCTTTCATCCATCCCCTCTGAAATCCATTTATTTATTTATCTTACTCCGTGCAGAACAACACCAGCATCAGCACTTAAGATCTCATCGGTTACAAGGAGACAGGTCACACAGGCTACAGTGTAGTGTGCCTGCAGAAAACTGGAAAAAAAAAAAAAAATTCTCATCTTGCTGCTACGGTATCCCACACGGAATCCCGAGAATGTAGTGCTGAAAGATCGACACCATCCTCACACTGGATGCAATGTGGTATGCACCATCCCCGCAAGCTGGCCAAATCTAATTTTAAGAAAGGGGTCTCTTAGGGGTAGTTTACAGGGAAAACCGTTGAGGGTGGAGAGAGCACTGGGTGGAAATTAAACAAACAGATCAATAGCTAAACAAATCAATTGCTACCAACCTATCTACACGTAATGACTACACATCACTGTGGCCAATACCTGGCCCTCATACTGTAGTTGGGGGGGTAGGCAGAACAATTTCCCACAGCTGGCTGTTTTTTGCTGATTTGCCCATGCAGCAAAATAACAGCAACGCCCATCTGCGTTTACAAGGATATCAGGTCTATTAGTCCTGCCTGATTTTTTTTCACCCCCTCTCTCATTTTGTCCTCTTTGTCATTCATGAGTCAAGGCCGTCGTAGCCACTCCCTGCATTGTTGTATGTCCTCCACAGAGAGGAGAGGAAAGACAGGCAAAGACAGGGGAGCAGCTGTGTGAGTTTTACCCTCCTGCTGACTGACGCCTGATGAAGATGGCGCTCCAGGGAGGGTCAGTTTTGGCATGGTGGGGTACACATGCTCCTCTGGCCTCTGGTCCAGCACATCAACAAACGAGGCCTCCTCAAACACTAAATCGGACCACCTCATCTGCTCATAATGATAGCGGCAATGTCTTCTGTGTTAATTAGATTACCCTTCCTAGTTGTGAAGGGAGGCTCTGATTGGAAATCTTATCTAGACTTTGAATCTCTGCCATTTCTTATCTCGTAACAACAGCAGGTTTGAATTACTGTTACTGAGCAGCTCCGTGCAAGAATGGCATGGGTTTAATCCTAATTTTGTTAGTTAACATTACGGAGGAAGAATAGTTCTCTACACCAGAATAAAGTCTGGAGTGCCAGTAACTCTTTAAGGACAATTAGCCTGTATGCACCACAAATACCATACTGGAAACCTTTATACATTCATATTATGGCAAAAGAAAAATGCCATTTTTATTCAAATTAATTCTGTAGGTAGCCACATTTGGTCTAGTATTATATTTTTGACAAATATCTATTCATCAGCCATATTCACAAGTAATCTCAGACTACAGGCCGTTTTCAATGCTTTCACATAATCCCACTAGCTCTCTGTGGAGACATTAACAACCTATTAGACATAAAACTGAGATAAAAATCAGACATAGCTATTACATGCTGATGTGTTGGGAGATGAATTCTACATGCGGAATTTTCTGGGGACAAGTTCTCAGAATTCAGAGAAAGGTTTTCACTTGAATTTTGTTTTATAACCGAGAGAAGCACCCATTTAGCTACTTGATTCCTGGAAGCAAACAATGCCCCTCCCTGTTTAGTTTAATCCAGTTTTTGGTTTGAGAGGAGAGAAATAGCAGATACTTCTGTCTTTAAGTAATACAAATTATATTGTTATTAGTTTTTCCACATTTGCGCAGGCAACCCAAGACACTGCGGTTGGTGGGACTTAAGTTGGCACCCAAACACTGCAATTTATCTGCAGGATCTTGTCAATTCAGTAAAACAAAAGCAAATTAATTCATTTTTAATTCATTTTTTTTCTTAGAATTCTGAGATTGTGACAGGAATTAAAATATATCAGATATCTGAGATGATAAATTCAAATTTGTTTTTCTAACATTTTCTCTAAATTCTGCAATAATTGAGTAATTGAGATAATCATCTTGCTAATTATTATTATTATTTTTTTTTTTAAAAATTACATTATTTTTTCTAATGCATTTGGCCTCCATACACTGATGAAATGTGTAGCATTGTTTACAAAGTGCTAGCTAACGAGTTAACCTAGCTTTATAGCTAACTCTAACTAAGCCGCCTTTTCTACTGATGTTTTGACCATGTCCGGTAGAATAATGCAGATCTTATAGAACAAATGACACAACGCCGACCGGCAAAGACGAAAAACAAGTGTTTGAAAGTAGCGCAGAGTTCAGTGTTTGTGAGACGGTTGAAATAAAGGAGCAGTTAATCGCTGTCTGTCTCGACAGGAGGAGGTGACAGAAGTACAGGAGCAGCAGTCGGGAGCTGCACCGTGAGGACTGAGCCGTGTTTGAAGTTGTGAGGCAGAGACTGCTGTTCTCCACACACACACACATATAAACCAGAGAGGGGGGAGACAGAGAGAGAGAGAGGGGGAGAGTTGAGCGGTGAAGAGGAGGAGAAAGAGAGAGAGGGAGAGAGAGAGAGAGACGGCAGTACGGTCATTTCTCCCAGGCTCCGTCCGAGCCTGTGTGGTCTCTCCTGCGCTGTTGCTAAGGAAATGGATGGCTTGAATGGCTCGGCGGTCCGGGCTGAATTGTCCTCCTCGCCCCCTCACCAGGCTGCTGTCTCTCCCTCTGTGACCGTGTGTGTTTACAGGAATCACTGCGAACAACGTGACGCGTCGGGGGCAGCTCTGCACCAGCCGGGGTAAGGGCTTATTTTATTTTTTTTAATTCTCACTGGTTTATAAAGCAACAGCAACAACTACACTGAGATTACTTGAGAGTCTGAAACGACCCGTTTGTTTAGATGAGGCAAGAAAGTCTCACAATATAATGATGATAATAAAAACCCGCACCCAAGTTTAATTCTCGCATCTGACAAAATTATAACTAACCATAAGATGCTGTTATATTAATGTTGAAAAGCAAGGCTCAGTTTATCAAACGGCACTGAATTCAAAGTGCTAGAATATACTGTAAATGAGTGGGCTGTGGGCACTGCAGCTTTAAGTCCACATAGCTATTGAGCATTGCAAATACCACAAACTCATTTCTCCCTCTCCAGTAACAGCTCTACGGGGCTCTGTAAAGGCAGAGGCAGCATGTAGAAAATGCACACATGCACAACAACCCTCTGTGTTTTGCTTACCTATAGTCGGGGCAGAGCCAGCTCTCGACGCTCGTGCTTCATGCCTGCCCTTTGTTTCCAGCCAGAAAAAGTCCGTGCTTGTGTGAGGTGAATGAGATGAGAGAGAAGAAGCGACCGCGAGGAGACCCGCTCAGCTTCTCATTACTGTCTCTCTCCTCCAGTCCAGCGGAGCCGCAGCTGAGGAGCTGAGGAGCTGAGGAGCTGGGGATTTGACTGGCAGCTGGTACGCCACCGAGGGAGGAGAGCGAGGCGGCCGGGCAGTGGGGTCGACGAGCCTGGCTGGCGCTGGGTGAATGCTGCCTGGAGAGGACAACGGCTGAGGCGGCAGCAGCAGCAGCAGCATCGACTTGAAAAGGAGCATGGCATCCACGGGCATGCAGATATTTGGATTTGTCCTGGCGCTGTTGGGCATCATGGGAGCCATGGTGGCCACGCTGCTGCCCAACTGGAAGGTCAGCGCAGATGTGGGCTCCAACATCATCACAGCGATCTCCCAGATGCAGGGACTGTGGATGGACTGCACATGGTACAGCACAGGCATGTTCAGCTGCACACTGAAGTATTCGGTGCTTTCACTACCTGCGTACCTGCAGACTGCTCGCACCACCATGGTGCTGTGCTGCGTACTGGCCGCCATGGGCCTCTGCCTTGCATCCTTGGGACTAAAATGCACACGCTGGGGAGGTGGACGACGCTCGAAGCGGCACGCTGCGATCGCCAGTGGTGGCTGCTTTGTCGCTGCAGGATTTCTGTGTCTGGTGCCTGCTTCTTGGTTTACCAACGAGGTCATCACCAACTTCCTGGACTCCAGTGTGCCCGAGAGCAATAAGTTTGAGCCAGGGGGTGCCGTGTACGTGGCCTTTGTTTCAGCAGGTTTCCTTTTAATGGGTGGGTCCATCTTCTGTATGACCTGCTCGGGGAAGAGGCATGGCCCCCAGGACCTGGTCCTGCTCCCTCCCCCTGATAAATTGCTGCTCCAGCAGCAGCAGCAACAGCTGCTCCAGCAGCAGCAGGAGCTCCAGCACCAGTACTGCTCTCTCTCACCATTAGACAATAAGACTGGCTACAGCCTGCAGGACTATGTGTAATAAAGCGGCGATGTGTACGCTACGGCTAAAAGGAGACAAGCCTGAGGGGAAACCATCGCAGCTTAGGCTACACACTAGGCTCTACTCCAGATGGAGGTGGAGAAAAAATGAGAAAGGAGGGCAACAACTTTGAATTAATTTCCCTTTCTCCTCTCCTTGCTCTTCTCCTTTCTTTCTATTTTGCAAGCACAAGCAGTGGAGGTATTCCCTGAGCAGCGCCTCGGAACAAACAGTGTGATCGTGTAAGGAGCCAGGGTAAGGTGCTGCAGGATCGAAGGGAGCCGCTAACCAAATGCAGACATCCTTCATCAGTAAATCACAAAGAGTTCCCCGGGGAATGGATTAAGCAAATAAGGAAGCCTGCCGTGTAGATTTTTTTTCCTCGCCAAAGGTTTGAATTGAAAGAGAAAAGCAATCATTTAGCTGCTATTTACAATCGTTCGGTACCTTCCCATTTCACAAATTAGGCAATATGATGCCAGAGAGCAGTAAGTAAAAACCCTTTCATAGCAAGCCATTGTAGTTTTTCGTATTCCACTAGAATGCAACGTGGAACGGACTGAAATAAAAGGTCATATTTTTGTTAGCTACTAGAATGATGTTGATATTTTGCCTCTAAAGCATGCTGTGTGGAGTCTGTGTATTAATACAGCGGAATGCCTGGTAGAGGACTGAGACATAGCCACACAATGCCTGTGCCTGAAAAGCTGTAGAAACATTACCCTGCTGTAAGTGTTCAAAGAGGACTGTCAGGAGGAGTAGACCGTGGGCTGCTGGGCTGGATTTAAGAAGAAAAATGGAGACAAACAGTTGCCTGCGTCTTTCTCTCTGCAGGTGGGAATATGAGAGAAATGGAGAGAAATTGACAGGAAGCAATTCAGTGTATGAGCAGAGTGGACTATCTGCTAGGCTGATTTCATATTCCCATCCAAACAATAACAATCTGCCTGTAAGTAGCAGCTACCCATCCCAATCCTTGCCAGACACGCACACCCACACATACTCATGCTCCATGTAAACACTCAGACACGCCGGCTTTTTGCATGTGCTTCGCTTTTCACTCCTGTCATCCTCCTCCACACTGCCATGGAAACGGAATTCAGCAATCAAACATGTTCATTGTCTGGGGGTATGTGCTTGTCAGTCAGGGAAGATGTTTGGACGAGGAGGGTNCATCTTTTGCTCTCGCCGTAAGCTTTAATCAGAGCTTCTGCTCACAATACTTTTCACTAAACCCCTTTATTAGCAAGTGACATGAGGCAGCATCCCTGGTCTGAGGTTTTGGAAAATGCTCCTCTCTGGCTTCTCTGCCCTGCAACCGGTCTCTCGTGGCTGAATCGATGTTTAATGGTGCAGTGGCAGGGAGGCAAAAAACAAAGAAAAAGGAGACGCTTCTTGAGTCATGGTCGACTGGATAGCCGTGTGTGGCGGGCTGCTAAAAAAGGTTTGAGTCATTCTCCATATGTGACTTGTTTTCCAAGTGCGTCAGCAGTGCGCATATGTTACCAGTCTGCACCTGCAGAAGGTCTGTCTTAAATTGCATCCACTTGGCCATGTAACCATTCCTCTTTTACCTTACCAGTCACTCTATCTCTCTCTCTTTTTCTTTTTTCCTTTTTTTACTCAACCCTCCTGTCCTGCTTGTGCCACATGTCACACGGACTGACAAGAGAACGCTGATGCATGTTGAAAGCATGTCCTCCCCGCTCGCACACAAACAAAACTCCCCCCTGCTCATATGTCAGTAGATATGCTTTCACAGCTCCTGAGTGTGTCGACTCTTCTGAGGGAAAGATATGAGAGGAATACTGTTTTTATGTTTTTATGAGACAGGCCTTGGCAGTGATGTATAGGGCTGCACATTCTCTCCTTCTCTCTCATAAACATGCAGCTTCCTGGGGGAGAGCAGATGGCTAAGCCCAGCTCGCCACCTGCAGGCTGCTGCCGGCACGCCACGGGCATCTCCGTGGGCATCGCTTGCCGGTCCAGGCAGACTTGCGAGGGCCAGCTTTCTACCCCACCACCCCGACTTGGCCCTCACGCCCCAGCTCAGAATTTAGCCGACAGTACCGTCCTCCTGACAACATCTCACTCTCCAGGCACCATAACCAATGCAATAAACAGAGTAAAGAATGTGCCATGTCATCTACTAATACTGACACGTTATGTGTTTCGAGAATGTGCCAAATCGTCTCATGATGACACGTTTTAATAATAATAATAATAATAATATCTGGAGTTCTTTCTGTTTATTTTTTTATCGAGTCGTTTGTACATGAATTATACATTCGCGGATGTTTTATGGATTTGTGATTTGTTCTGCCAGACTAAGTCTCAAGTCAACTGGATGCTTGTGTACAGGCCAGTGCAGCTTTCGAGGGTTATTTTAAATCCTCTTTATTCCTTTATTTCCCAAAGCACAGCAAGACTTCACTGAGAGTTTCGCAGGAAAGACATGAGTGTGGTATTTACTAAATGGAAAAAAGAAAAAGAAAAAAACGTGATTGTTACAGGAATTCTGCGTCGCTGTAGGTCTGTGACAACTGTACACAAGTATCCAGGATTTTACGATGTTTGTTTTTAACTGAGGGATCAGGATTCCTTCAGATTGTTTCAATAAGATACAATACCATGTCCATGCCATATCTTCTTTATAAGAAGACTACTCAGTGCACCTTTACCTGTGTTACTTTATTTCACAGCAGACTGGTTCAAATGGCTGAGCATTGCAAGCTCTCTGGACCAGTACAAATACATTACACAAGTGGCACTCTGGAAATGAATAAATAAAAGGGAATCGATTTCTGTCTGATAGGATTCAGCTGGGAAGTAGGAGCTAGAAATTTCTCTTTTTTTGTGGCTGTGCAGCTTGATCATCAGCACGCAACTTTCATTAGCTTATAAATGGCCAGAGTGCAAAGTGACTAGGTCCTAAAAGTCTAAAAGAGTTACAGCTCTTCTGCGTATACTGTACCAAGACGTTAATTTTTGATAACCGCAGCTTATTTTTGTGAATGCTTTAGCACTTCTTACTTTGCCAGAGCATATTTGTGATGATGAACAGTTCACAAGTTCTGATACAGTTGTCTCAATGTGCTTGTGCGAGTAGTTCTATTTTTTACCAATTAAAACTATTTTGTGAAAGCAACGCGCCTACTGTGTATGTTGTGTGCTTTTACGCGTGCGGCCGATGAGGATGGAGATAGCATTCATCTTCCTGCCAAATCTACAGATTGCCGGATGGTACAGGCTGTTCCGAGTGCAGGCAGGCAGACTGCTCGTATGCAGGAACACAGCGGCATGAGCCCAGCTAAAATAGGCATCTACGAAGCATTACTATGTGCAAATGGGTTTTTAAAATAATAAATAAATAAGGGATTCTTTTAATACCACTCCCAAGCTCTTCCAGTTATTCCTTAGTGAGATGATAGCAGAAGTCAATACATGAGTAAAATAATAACAACACCCCTGGGAGGCTGAGGGAATGGGAGTTATCTGAGTTGGCTTACACAAAGTAATGGGATTACCGACAACATGAAACCAGCCGCGTTGATATGGACCGGCATGGAAAAGAACAGCCTTTGAAAATAATTAATGAGGACCACAAAATAGATAACAAGTACAGTAAGAGGGTGTCTATGAGATGAGACAACTCACAGCAAAAATAGACAACTGCTGCAACATGTCGCTAAACACGAGATCAGTTACTTGGCGTATACTGGCGCTGGCTGATATATGACAAGAAAATACAGTACAAAGAAAACGGCCAGCTTTAGAAACAGTGCCTCCATAAAACATCAGAGAGCTCTGATGATGATGATGATGGATGAGTTGACCGCCAGAAAAATAATAGAGGCAACATTTTTCTGAAGGAAAAGAGCCAAATATTCACTTTCTTTTCCAGCTACTCAATGGTGACAATTCACCACTTGTCCTTAACTTGACTGTTA